>JBBPLQ010000100.1:0-55726 GCA_038089855.1 Royoungia palumana | reverse complement strand
AAGTCTAGAACAAGTCCGGTGGTTGATACACTGGAACGATGTAGCGTTCTTGTGGATGGTAGACTTGTTGATAAGATAAAGACGGATTAGATGGCATAAAGACAGGGGTTGAAGATAGGGGTTTAGGAGCGTTCGTAACAGTATATAAACCCAATCCAACATTGGAGAACTCTAGTAAAGTTCTCTCGATCCTTTCCCTCTTACAAGTCAGACAACAACTCTCTTCCCCACTTCTACTCTTAACAGTCTCGGCTTTCGAGGTTGTTTCAGAGTAATCAGTCTTATCGGACCCGAGACGGGACTTGGACTCACTGCCCCTCAAGAGTTGGTTTCCATGTGATCCTATCCCTTTTGCCTTTCCATTCCATACATTAGGTTTCATTTCCAGTACTTAGTTTCCATCTGGGCATGTCCAGACATATAAAATCATGTACCTTGCTTCCAGAAATGATAGTTCCTGTTGAGCTCACATTGTACATCATTCCCCATCATTGTTTCTATTGTCTTCCACCGTCTTCCATCATTTTCAATCATCCTTACTGCCTTTCCTGACTGAACTGCCAGTCAGACATTGTTTCCTTCATCAAATTGCCCCAGACCAGCCCTGTTTTATCACTCGGCTTGCCTTGGACTAGTTGGTCAGTGCTTGGACTTTGTTCTGGACTTATCTCAGACACCTAGAGTCCCTTTGGGGCAAGCATACTCACTCCCCCTTACCCTCAGACACCTTTTGATGGCCAGGATTCAAAGGTAGGTATACCTCACAAGTCCACTCACCCACCTTTCAGTCTTTTCACTGGTTGTTACAAACACCTCAAATCTCATACCATTTCCTATGACCAAGTCCATTCCTTTCCCTATACTCCATAAGCCAACTCAACCTTATGTCATTCCTCTACACAAGTCCCTAGTGAACACAGCCCCAGAAACCTCATGTCAAACCTATGCAGGATTCAACCCATGGCCGCCATACATCAAGGCACTGATTAAGATCTATCCCCATAAGCATATATTAACCCTATGTTGTATGGTTCCATTACATCAACACATGTTATGCTTCTCTTCCATATGTTACACCACAAGGCAATGCCTTATCTATGACATCATTACATTCCTCCTTATCATCCAATCATATGCTTACCTTGACAGAACATTCTAGAATAATACAAACACTATAGAGTAGTATAAATACCTGAGCTGTACTTTGATAGTCCTCAGTTTAATCAACTTGTATCTTCCTCTCATACAATCCACTCTAAGCCTATAAGCTTTTCTACTCTTTAAACTATACAATCACTTGATTTTGAGAGTTGTCTCACTAGAGGTCTCTTTTCACCAGGTGATGGATCATCCTGGGTATTGGACAATTTTCCTGTTGTAGCATAGGCACTGCTACATGTGATGACTTTACTCATTGTTGGGAATAGAGTTTAACAACATTCAAAAAATGCAAGGGTTGTGTAGGAACTACCTGTAGTCTTAGGCTCACGCAAGTGAATGATACCGTTGGTATTTCACAAAGTGAGTAAGTTAAAACAAGGGTAGATTGGCCTGTCATAAGGACAAGCCAAGATAGTTATACTGCTGTACATGCAATATTGAGTATCACATGTACCTGTTGCTATATGATCGCACATGTAGGCTAGATTAGGACCATCAGCCCCTGACATGAACAGGTGTAGTGTGCATGTGCATGTGTGTATGCATATGCACAATTGAATGTGGTGCTGTTTCTGGACTGAATAGGAGTGTTTGATCAGGCAGATGTACAAAAGAACAAACTGGAGTAGAAAGATGTAAGTGTTGTACAGACTGCAAAGGACTGAATCTATTTAGTTTTTTTTTTTTTTTTTTCTGTCAGCTTGGGTGAACAAACAGTGCCATAGCTTTACAGTGAATAAGAACAGGAGGGAGTAAGTGGAATATGGACTGTAACAACAAGAACTTACTTGTTTTTTTGTTAGCTACTTGAGGCTCAGTGGATAAAAGACAATGTTGCTGAATGTTGAAGCATTTGGTTGATGAAGTCATGTGTAAGTACAGGTGTGCCTTGTCAAATATTTGAGCAACCAGTAAAAATGTAGTCATATATTATACATTGCTATAGTAATACTATAAATTTATGGTCTGATGGTTAACATGCTGCATGACTACTATTTTTGGTATGCATGTGAGTTCAACTCCTACTACATGCATGCAAATATTTCTCCAGATTATATAATCATTTACTTGGAATACTTGATCACTTGTCAAACTTTGTATAGAATTGTATAAAAATACTTTATACTTTTGTTTACTTGAACTGTGAAACAACACTCAAGAGAAATGAAATTTAGTTGCAAATATAGCTTGCTAGGCTTAGGAGTTTGTTTGAGCAGAAATATTGAAGTGAATTAAACTGAGGACTATTGAAGCACATATTTGTGTCCTAGTCTGTGCACAACTGGTGTGCCAGATTTTATACCATAAAAGAAAGTATCTAAAGTGACCATGATTGGTTAATGAATGTAGTGCCATGTAGGCTGTGCATATGTAATAATATGATTGGTGGAAAGAAATTGTACAACATATGAGGCTGTGTATTTGTGGCAGCCAATAGGAATAGGAGTTGAGCATAGGTTTGGCATGAGGCATAAAAGTCTAGAACAAGTCTGGGGAGAAGACAGGAGGAACAACATAGCATTCTTGAGGTATGAAGACTTGTTGATAAGATAAGATAAGATAGGGTTGTATGGCATGAAGACAGGGGTTGAAGATAGGGGTTTAGGAGTGTTTGTAACAAACTGTATGTACCTGAGTGCTTGGTCAAATATTTCAAGTATGTTAAGTACCTTCAAGTGATGTGTAGATTTCCTGATGTGTATAAGAGCAACTATATTTGTCATGCACTATGATATGTATGATGTCATGGAAAGGAAGATCAAATCAAAAAAAATTAATTTCCAAGTAAGGTACCTGTTCTCAAATTTCAAGATGCCAATGTCAGTCAAAATCAATGAAGAGTTTCAATAATGGCTCCACCATTTGGAATTGTTTAGGAATCAGGCTTGGGGTTGAGAAGACTTCTTCAAAAGACAGCCCGGTGCCAATGGCTAGAATCTTGTATCCTACTTCAACTTTGGAGATCATCTGTCAGCAGTTCAGACTTTCTGCCATACAATACATCACCAAAAGTTCTATATATTTGAAGAGTATCATACCACAGTGGCTCATTTTAGTAAGAAGAACAAAGGGCCCATGTACATATGTGAGGGGTGTGTGCATGATTGGACAACCAGGCAACACTGGTATGATTATTCTGATTCTGAACTGATAAAGCATCTACACTAACAGCTATTATAGATAAAATGTGCTTTATTACATATGTGGTTATGCATCAACTGTGTCACAGAAAGCTGGTTGTGAAGCAAACTCAAAGTGAAGGTTACTTATAGTTGCAATTATACAGTAGCATGCTAGGCTTAGATATTTAGAGAAATATTTGTGAGGAAAGTAATAAATTGATTAAACTGAGGAGTTATGCTAAGTACATACATGGGGCTTATATACTACTCAGTAGTGTTTGTGTCTATTTGTATAATTCTAGAATGCTCTGTTAGATAAGCATGTATGATTGGTTGTAAGGTGAGACAACTCTCCAAATCAAGTGGTTGTATGGTTTTGAAAAATGGAGAAAGCTTATTGGCTTAGAGTTGATTGTAAGAGAAGAAGATACAAGTTGATTAAACTGAGGACTATCAAAGTACAGCTCAGGTATTTATACTACTCTATAGTGTTTGTACATATTTGTATGGTTCTAGAAAGATCTGTCAAGGTGAACATATGATTGGATGATAAGTAAGAATGAAATGATGTCATAAATAAGGCATTGCCTTGTGGTGTAACATATGGAAGAGAAGCATAACATGTGTTGATGTAATGGAACCATACAACATAGGGTTAATATATGCTTATGGGAATAGATCTTAATCAGTGCCTTGATGTGTGGCAGCCAATCATGGGTTGAATCCTGCATAGGTTTGACATGAGGTTTTGGGGGCTGTGTCCACTAGGGACTTGTGTAGAGGAATGACATAAGGTTGAGTTGGCTTATGGAGTATAGGGAAAAGAATGGACTTGGTGTTATGACAACCCTGGGTAGGGACTGGCGTTGACTCAGTGGCTCAGGGGTTCCGAAGGTTCCGATGATAGGGGCTTCTGTTGAGTGACAGAGAGTCAAGGTTTTCAATGAGCTTGGGGTTCTGGCGTTCCAAGATAGGGGTTCCGAAGGTTCCGAGAGTAGGGGTTCTTGCCAGAGGGCAAGAGTCGATTGTTCAAAGGATAAGTACCCTTGTCAAAGGGGTTTCAAGGTTTCAAGGGATCCCTAGCACATTGTAGGGGTTTGAAGGGTTCGAGGGAAAGCTCTCCAGAGAAGAGGGAGAGTTTGGAGGGTGACAGTGGTTGAGCACAGTAAATTGAGTAGAACTAAGCTAGGGAGTACAGGCATATACCCTACAGCTTATATATGGTACAAGAAGGGCTGAGTTAGGTCAGCGGAACGGGGCTCCCTTTGAAGGTCTGCAAGACGAAAGAGGATGAGGGAGGAAGAGACGATCTCCAAGGGGAACGGAACAGAGTTGCTAGGGATAACGGAGAAGGAATGAAGGAACACCAGGTTACCGGAAAGGCAAGGGGAAAGAGGGAGGAAGACCGTAGACGACTGAGGTCTTCGGCTACGGCGCAGTAGGTATACTGCAGACCCAGGACTGTGGGTTCTGACATTGGATTTCCTAAAAAGGAAATCTTCGGAAGTGAAAATTTCAAGATGAAAAAGAAATCGACCATTCTTAGGGAAGAGAGAACGGTAGCTATGAATCAGCCCTATACATATGTTGGAAAGAGAAAGAAGTCGTAACACTTGGTCATAGGAAATGGTATGAGGTTTGAGGCATTTGTAACATAAGGAATGGTACAATGGATAGCATCAATGAATTATAAATAAGGCACAGTCTTGTAATGGAAGAGAAGCCTATATGCACTGCCTTGAGATTATATGTGTATTAATATAATTTAGGAAGGAAATCTTAGATTGACACTGATGTGTGTGTGGTAACCAATCAAGGATTGAATATAGTATAGGTTTTGCATGAGATGTCTAAAGTGGGGGATGAAGATTTAAGGTGTTTGAGACAACTCTAAAAGGAGAGAGAGTTGTGTAAGCATATGTTGCGAATAGAATAGAAAGAAAGAATATGACACCGCTTGTATGGCAAAGGAGTAATGGCAACTGTTCTCCTGTTACTTTTTAGAGGAAGATACAAGTTGATTAAACTGGGGAAGTACATACGCTACTGACATGAGGTTTATATACTTGTAAAGACTTGTCGAATATCAAGTGGTATTTCCTATTCAGATATTCTTATCCGGATACCACTGATATCATATTATTCATTTTCATATTGGATAATCATTCGCTATTCATACGTCATACTATGAGTCATCTTATATGACTCACTTACCGATCCTATCGGATACTTATTAAACATGTATGACAGATAGTGCGATTCTATCGCATACTCTTCTTCCTTATTAGGTAGAAAGATAGGACTGTGCACGGACCAGTCCAAAATAGATACATATAAAGCTGTATCGTATATAAGAGGAGAGCTCCCTCACACTCGCTCTCCTCAGTTAGAAATCAATCCTCTACTCGACTCAATCACTCTTGCTTCGCTCCAAAAGTCTCCTCAAGTAAGTCTCTACTTGATTATACCTCTGCATACTTCTCCAAGAGAGGAAGTATCCTATGCTCCTGCGTAGAGAAAGAGAACCTACCAGTTCTTGAAGACTGTGTATGTATGTTTGTACTATTCTAGAATGTTCTGTCAAGGTGAACATATGATTGGGTGATAAGTAAGGATGGAATGATGTCATAGATAAGGTATAGCCTTGTGGCGTATCATATGGAAGAGAAGTTGAGAAGCATAACATGTGTTTGATGAAATGGAACCATAGGGTATAGGGTTAATGTATACATATGGGGTTAGATCTTAATTGGTGCCTTGATGTGTGGCAGCCAATCATGGGTTGAATCCTGCATAGGTTTGACATGAGGCTTTGGGAGCTGTGCGCTCTAGGCATGAGTGTAGAGGGACAATGTATGGTGTCTTTGGTTGGTGAAGCATAGGGAAAGGAATGGACTTAGTCATAGGAAATGGTATGAGATTTGAGGCGTTTGTAACAGTGTTTGTAACAGGCCATCATTGAGGTATACCAAGGGAATAGGACAGGGACTGTTACTTGCTCTTCATAGCAAGCAGAGTGAGCTTGCATGGTCCAAAGATGTCTCCCTTGGAAAACTATTCCAAGATTTGGACTTTTTCAGATTCAAACATTGATGTAATTCTACCTATGTCTGCCTTCAAAAACAACCACACGATCCAAACATTCCAAGTCACATCACTCAATGCATGTCATCACATTGACTGGACAAACCAACATGGGATAAAGCACTACATCATGAACTCATCTTCAATTCATGAAATCAGCAATTTCAGATGGGTACTGTTACATTAGTAGCAATACAGATAAGACTCTGATGTGTTTTTTGGCCATATTCTTGACAAAGAGCTCAAGTACATGAGATTGCTTGCAAATAAATGAGATCCAGTTCCAAGGACATTGAACCAAATATATGAGAGAGAAAGAGGTGAAGGGGGAGAAGGTAAAGAAGAGAAAGAGGACAAGAACAAAGACAATGAAGAAGAGTTGAAAGGTGAGAGAGGGGGGTGAAGGTAAAGAAGACAAAGATGAAGAAGGTGAAGCAATTGAAGAGGGAGAGGAAAGAGGGGGAAATGCATATGACTCTGAAAATAAAGCTGAGGACAAGGATAAGGAGTATGTCAGTGTTAAGAAGGTTCTTGAGGCTAAAGTTTGCCAACCATTGAATTGGTTACTTAATGAAGCAACCTCAAAAGTAAGAAGTTGTTATGAGGGAAAGAACAAATTGATTAAACTAGAGAATGTATTCTAAGGACATGGGGTTTATATAGTGTCTAGGTATTGTATGTGCATGTTTGTACTATTCTAGAAAATTCCATGAAAGACATATGTTATTGGATGATAAGGAATGAGTCATAGAATGGAAGTATACACTGCCTTGAGGTTATGTGTGCATTAGTACATAAAAGGAAAGAGATCTTAGATCAGCACTGATGTGTGACAGCCAATCAGGGATTGAATTCAACATATGTTTTATATGAGGCATCTCAAGTGAGATCCTCTGAGTGAAGAGTTGTGTTTTACATCATGACAGACCACGTCTGTTTGGTCCAATGGAAGAGGGAGGAATCTATGAGACAGCTCCATTCTCTCATTGAGTTGGCTCAAGGCTGTAGCCAGAAGTGACTTGAATCATTGCTCACTTTCATCAAAGAATGTGGGAAAAAGAGTAAAGTTGTGAGGTAGTATGTTGGGGGTGTTTCTACTGGATACAGGCCACCTTACAATACTTTGTAGAAAAGCCTGAAAAATGAGACACTCTATCATACAGCACCTTTTGGCTATGTTAAGTTGTATGCAAGAGCCTTGGGAATAAGCAATGCCAAATCAGTTTTATTTCAACTCTTTCACCAAGACATAATGGAACTTCTTTTGGCTGGGGTTGATGCTACTCGTCCCAACCACAGATCGAAACCCTACCATAGCCACCAGATGAATTGCTTCATACCCTTGAATCCAATGACAGTGCGGAAAGAACTTGGTCACACTGGATGGCATCTCCGAGTCGGATGGTGAAACCTCATCCAGTGGCTAGGTGCAGACTAAGCCGAGATGTCGCGATTCGCGAACATGCAAATTGGCCCATCTGGGACGTGGTTGGCAACGACCCTTTGACCGATGTTTATACTTGTCATATGCTATGTAATTCCTGTCACGATGCCATCAATGTCGTGACCGTTGTAATTTCTTCTCCATTTCATCCGATATTTGTGTCGTTATTACGACGTGGTATGTTATGTAGTATGTACAGCTGACAAAAACGCAAACAGGCCTGTATCAACGAACGACGACTATGGAAACGACCGAAAGTTGCAAATGCCGCATACAGAAAAGACCAAAGTGTTCGGGTATACTATTTTGAACGCACAGCCAATGGGAACAAAAAGGCGCCGCCTATCAACTCGTACTCGTACAGAAATAGAGAACAGATTGCACAACAGACAAGCCAAGGAAGGAACGGCTAGACATATGGCAGGTCAGGGAGATAACCTGCACTCTTCATCTATGTGACTCGTTTCGTTCCATTGCAGTTTCTCCAAATGAGATTCCTGACGGCCTGCATCGACTGATACCGCCGTTCGTACAAGTCCATGCTGTGCGAGACGTCCTCGCGGGACAACGTCGTCACGCATGCGTGGTCGACGAATTTCAAGCCCCTCGATGCGAGCATCTCCCCATTCTTCCTCGTCCCTGACCACCAATCCTCCATCGACTCGCCGTGTTTTTCGAGACCTGTCACGACGCCGACCAATGGTACTCTCTCCGGCACTGCGGATCGAACAGCGCTGTAAATCTTCTTGGCGATCCCTTCCTTTGGTCTCAGACAGTATATGAGGAGGTCGATACCTCGCTCGGTGTAGAGCTCGCTGATAATCTTCTCAGGGGCGTATTCGTTTCCGAACCCGGGGATGTCATAAATATCAAAAGCATGTCCGTTGATTTCCACCCTATATGTGGCTGGTACCACCGTGCAAGCAGGGTTCATGTCGACGCTGAACGGCGCATCTTCGCGACCGAGGATGAGGTTGACGAGCGAGCTGACTCCCATTCCAGTGCGTCCAAAGACGACGACGATGTGGACTCTGTCGCTCTTTTCGCCCGAACGCACACGCCGTAAGCTATCCGTTCCCCCAGGTTCACCGGGAGAGGACTCCACACTAGAAACTGGCACGAGCATCGCCGGGGGCTTTTTGTTAAAAGGGTTGAACCGGCGCAATCGGTTCAACACGGTAGTGTCGCTGAAGCGCGTTCCATTGCAGTTTCTCCAAATGAGATTTCTGACGGCCTGCGTCGACTGACACCGCCGC
This sequence comes from Royoungia palumana, assembly GCA_038089855.1. NCBI lineage: Eukaryota > Fungi > Basidiomycota > Agaricomycetes > Boletales > Boletaceae > Royoungia > Royoungia palumana. The sequence continues at coordinate 46,658 of JBBPLQ010000100.1, read as the reverse complement.
TCGTTCAAGTCCCTGTTGTACGAGACGTCCTTGCGGGACAACGTCGTCACGCATGCGTGGTCGACGAATTTCAAGCCCCTCGCTGCGAGCATCTCCCCGTGCTTCTTCGACCCTGACCACCAATCCTCCATCGACTCGCTGTGTTTTTCGAGACCTGTCACGACGCAGACCAATGGCACACTCTCCGGCACTGCGGATCGAACGGCGTTGTAAATTTTCTTGGTGATGCCTTCCTTCGGTCTCAGACAGTATATGAGGAGGTCGATACCGCGCTCGGCGTAGAGGTCGCTGATAGTCTTCTCAGAGGCGTGATCGTTTCCGAACCCGGGGATGTCATAAATATCAAAGGTATGTCCGTTGATGTCCACCCTATATGCGGCTGGTACCACCGTGCATGCGTGCATGTCGGTGCTGAACGGTGCGTCTTCGCGATCGAGGATGAGGTTGACGAGCGAGCTGACTCCCATTCCAGTGCGTCCAAAGACGACGACGACGTGGACTCTGTCGCTCTTTTCGTCCGAACGCGCACGCCGTAATCTACTTGTTCCCCCTAGGTTCACCGGGAGAGGACTCATATTAGTCACTGGCATGGGCATCGCTGGGGGTTTTGTGTCGAAGAGGTTTTGTAATGCAATGCCGACGCGGCCCAGGTAAGCAGCCCTGTCAGGGTGATTACTGGGGATAATCTGCAAGATTTCTTCGAGTGTTGCAATGTGGCGGTTGAGGCTAGTGGTGTCGGTAGGGTCGTTGCACTTGTCAAAGTGCTTGCGCAGCGCAACGCTGAGGGAATGGAGATAAGGCACTCTGTCGGGGCTCTCACTCGGGACGAGCCCTAGGGCCTCGTCGCAGAGTGAGATGGAGCGGTTTATATCAGTGAGTTCCGTCGAATCGGCGTATAAATCGAAACGCCTCAGAAGGCCAATGCTAAGGGAATGGAGATAGTTCACTCTGTCAGAGTGCAAACTCGGGATGAGCTGCAAAATTTTCTCCAGTATGGAAATGTGGCAGTCAAGGTCGGTGAGGCTACGGTGTAGATCGAAGCGTTTTAGCAGTGCAACGCTAAGGGAATGGAGATGGGTTGCTTCATCGGGGTGGGTAGTCGGGATGAGCTGCAAAATTTTCTCCAGTACGGAAATATGGCGGTCGAGGTCGGTGAGGCTACTGCGCAGATCAAAGCGCTTTAATAATGCAGCACTGAGGGAATAGAGATGGGTTACTTCATCGGGGTGAGTAATCGGGATGAGGCGCAAAATTTTATTCAGTATGGAAATGTGGTGGTCAAGGTTGGTGAGGCTACTGCATAGATCGAAGCGCTTTAGCAATGTAATACTGAGGGAACGGGCTGCTTCGTCGGGGTGAGTAATCGGGATGAGGCGCAAAATTTCATCCAGTGTGGAGATGTGGCGGTCAAGGTCGGTAAGGCTACCGCATAGATCAAAGCGCTTTAGCAATGCAGTACTGAGGGAATACAAATGGATTGCTTTGTCGGGGTGAGTAATCGGGATGAGGCGCAAAATTTCATCCAGTATGGAAATGTGGCGGCCAAGGTCGGTGAGGCTGCTGCATAGATCAAAGCGCTTTAGCAACGCAGTACTGAGGGAATGGAGGTGGGTTGCTTCATCGGGGTGAGGAGTCGGGATGAGGCGCAAAATTTCATCCAGTATGGAAATGTGGCGGTCAAGGTCGGCGCGGACACTGCGTAGATCGAAACGTTTTAGCAGCACAACGCTAAGGGAATGCAGATAGGTCGCTTTCTCAGGGTGAGTATTGGGGGTCAACTGGAAGACTTCGTCACAGAGTTGGATGGAGTGGTTTAAGTCGGTAAGGTCGGTAGTATCAGCAATCTGTTCAAAGCGCCGCAGTAGTGCGACGGATAAGGTATGGAGACACGCAGCCCTCTCAACATGGCCTTCCGGTACAAGCAGCTCGGCCTCAGCGATGATCTCAATAGACTTGTTGAGATCGTTCAAGTCGCGAGAGTCTCCAAACCGCCCAGACCGTGTCAGCAACGCAATGCCAAGACTGATCAGGAAAGTGGTTTTATCAGGATGTCGTGGGGGGATAAGACGTATGGCTTCTTCGTGGGCCACGATTGACGCATCGATGTAGCCAAGGTCCCTAAGGTTCTCGCGGTGTTGTGATCGTATCCGTAATGCAATCCCAAGATTGATCAGTCTGTGCGGCTTGTCGAAATACCCCTCTGGGCAGACACGAACGGCAACATCCAACTCCTCGAGTAGCTTATCAAGGTTCTCGAAGTTGCTCGAGCGTGCAAGCCGGTATCGTTTGTATGTTTGGAGGATGAGATTCGCGGCTTGTCGGGCATGACTGTCTATTGGACATGACTGTTTGATTCCGTCCATCAACTCCTCGATCTTGAGGTCGGGTAACTCTTCGTAGCCTTGTCTCCCATACCGATACAAAAGGGCCTGTGCAAGACAAAGCGATATCGCATATCTATCCATGTGGCTGGCAGGAAGTAACTGTAGCACTTCCCGGCAAGGGGAAATGATAGACGAATAGATGTCGGAGCATACACCATCCAACAGATAGCTGTTCAGCTGCGCCGCGGCAAGGTTAAGAACTGCAACAACGTAGCGATGATCCTCGCGCGCGAGACCATTAAAAGCACCTTTGAAATGCTCAATAGCTTCGGCGATATCTTCGCCCTTGTAGCCCTGGTAGTAGCGAGCGAGAGCATCATGTCCTAATTTCGTCCTCTTCGCCATCGTAAGGAATTGGCCCTCGCAGCGCTAAGAGCAAGCATCAACATCGAGGTTGATGCAATGGTGGTTCCCGCATCTTACTTGATGGAAAACACGAATTGAACGCGTTTTCAAATAATCGACAGAGCGTTCCCCAAGAGTTAGAAAGAGTCGAGAAGTCGACGACCCGGGCTCTCCTGAACAGAATTCCACCGCTGGTGGCCTTGAGTAAGATTCACTATATGAAAACTGTGGACTCACTGTGGTGCGTGGTCTCCGCCAAGTCTCGTACATCAATCTCAACAGTGCGGAGAACCTCTCGGCCACTCAATATCAGATCAGACCCGAACGTAACATACAGTGATAATCGAATCTTCTCTGACGAATTAGAGCTTGAAATGATGAGCGCGTTTTCGTAGAGAAGTGGACAAGCATCTCACAGAGGGATTTCTTCGAACCATTCGATAACTGAGTTATTGATCAGCGCGAACTTGGTGGTCGTTCTCCATTCCGCGTCATTCAACTGGATGTAAAACCCAAAAGGCATTCGCTTGAGGCCAGAGAATGCGTTTCCAACCCGCAGAGCTAAAGGAAGGGTCTCGTGGTCACGCAAAATCGTGTTATTCAAGTTCAATCACGCACTCTTGATAACTGTTACTGTCAGCGGTGAAAGAGATTTCGCAGGGAAAGCGCTGGAGCTTTCTAAAATGAGGAGATCTAGGCAATCTCAAAACAAAGTGTACATGCATTTTATTTCGAAGAGAAACGACACCTAAGAGGTGTTGATTAGAATGTCAGCGCGGAATGATGATTCGGACCCCGAATACTTGCCATGCTCATTCATTGATACCGCCTCTGAGTTTTGTAGCACGTTTTCTATGATGCGATCTACTTGCACTGACACTTCGCATGGTCCCTATAGTATTGGCATGAGTATCTGAACGGATAAGATATATCATGTCAAACCTTGCTGAGCATATGTGTCCAATCGTTGTCATGTATGATGACAATCTTAGCAGCAGGGTTCTACAGCAAAATTTTCACTATCCCATCATGGGTTCACATTTCCTGAGGCGAACCTTCTCCAGTAAGCGACGGCCGATTTCGTTGGAAAAATCAAAGGGCTGGCCAACTTTCAAGTTGAGTATGGCAAAAATCGTAAAATAAAACTGACGTGAGTGAAATTTGGTTCATGCCGAACCTCTACAGACCGACTGCGGCGCACGCAGTCCATGAAAGCCCAGAGTATAGAAGGACATGAACAATCCCGCTTCATCGAGACACCCCTTTTGGTGACTCGGAAGCCTCTGAGGAAGATGGTTTGATTGAGGTCACGTCCTTCGCTGTGCTCCCTAGCAACAATGTTGCCATTGTCAGCATTCCACATGTATTTCTCAGGGGGTAGTCGATCATCCTTCGTAGCCACTGTGATCCTTTCGGGAGGGCTATCGAAGTATCCGAGAGACCACGAGCGAGCTTTATACAGCCCGGTGATAAGTAAGACCGACTTGAATGGGGCCTTCTTACACCATGCGTGCCCATGTTTTTCGGCAAATCTGCGGAACGTTTCCATTGCGTCATCTTGGAGGTTTTCGAAACAAGCGCCGGATGGAAGAATGAGGATGGCCCCAGGAGAGTTTTTGGAACGAAACACTCGCGGTGCGCTTATGATGCCGTGAGTATTTTCTTTGCGTGATGTCCAGTCGAACGATACCTCAAATTGTCGCGGTGATCCTCAGTAATATATGAGGATTTGATGACGGTGGGAGAGAGAATTGCGTGCAGATCGATTTCTACGTCTGATGTCTCATCGAATTCGAGGGTTTGAAATTTGGTACGCGAGTTAATTTTGGCGTCTGGTTTGCAGCATATGTTGCCACAAACGTAGAATGTACCGTCGGATTTGACATAACCAACATCACCAATTTTGAGCCCCTCTTTCTGATAACTCTCCCCCAAAGTTGAGCTTGGTTTTGGCGACAGCAAGGGGTACCCGTAACAGTCCATGCAGTGAAGAAGACTCTCCGCATATACGGACTGTGGAGAAGGTCGAGGACGTGCATTCACATCCATTAGGATAACGAGTCGAATTTGGCTGGATGACACTGGCAAGAGTGAGGCGAAGAACAAACAGGGAGGGACACGTGGTGTCAACGATGCTGATCTCGGCTCCAGATCCTTTGCCGATCCCCGAAAAAGAGAACGAGACTGCCCTCCGGCAGAGGATACGGTGCATTTAGTCTCGATGCGAGCCATTATGCACTATGGCTTGGTCACTGCACCAGGGAGTTCTGGTTGGAGTTTAGACAGGCAGAGACCTGGTACGACGAACCTCCCATCTGTCACACGTCACCGCGGGTCACAGCCCCGATAGCCCTAGTTAGGTAGTTAGCTGTGCTCGTAATCTAATCAGTGTGCATCGGAAAGGCCCTTCGCTCCACTACAAAACAAAATGCCATTCTGGGACTTGCTGCGTCAGCGTGACAATGAAAAAAAACGATTGGGACATGGACCTTGAAGACGGTGGCCATCCTACTGAACCTATTCCCAGCTTGCCCAATGACCCTCCTGCCCACCACACTGCCAGTGGCTCGGAGCCTGAAGTCTGACCTGGCTGCCGTGGCCCCCTTCAGGCTGGGCCAGGCTTTCCTATCACTACACGATGATGATGCCCCTGAGAGGAGCGTCAAGATGAGATGAGTCACATCAGCAATTTGTCCTCCCGACTGTGGTGACTGCACAGACTGCTGACTAACTGTCTGCACTGCCATTTCGCGCCTCGCAATGATGTCAAAACGTAAAACGAGGGAGGTCATGTCGCACATGACAGGATGTGTCTCGCACTTGCTACAATTGATAAAAATTCTCAACACAAGCTCGAGCCCACTCATCCCCTTCCGAAACTGACCAAGGGTCGTATCCTCCTTAATGGATCTGGACTATCGCTTCCGACACTAGCAACACAGTGTCAAGGCACTCACGAAACATGCCAACATAATTCTATCCAACAAACTCGTTCCCGCACCTGTCCTTGGCCTAATTCCGCCCCGTGTCGAAGTGCGTATTGTACGCAAATTCCCCGGAAACGTAGATGGTGCCCAAACGGACTCGGAGACAGTGGAAGCAACTGTAGAAGCAGCAGACCGCAGATCGGTCGTCGTCAGGGTATGTATTTTCCTCTCACCATCTGTACGATCACCCATACTTACATCTCTGCTTCTCGACGTGCAGCTGAAACAGGGTGGTCCGGTCGTGTATGCTCGTGCGGGCGGAGAGCTTGCCTTTACATGCAAAATATCAAGAAGGGGCCAGATCAGGTGGCTAGAATATCGGTCCCTGTCTTGTACTGTCGTGTTTGGATTGGCCTGTTTGTGTTCTTATTATGTACGACTGCGAGCAAACTTTTTCGTCTGTACACGGGGTGTATACAGGTGGTGCACATAAGTGACATGTCTTTTGACAGTCACATTACTGTGACGCCTGCCCATAGTCCGTACAGTCACCACAGTCGGGAGGACAAATTGCTGATGGCCCACTAGTATAGGTAATTCGTGACAGGAATGAGGAATGTTAATGAGCAGCTACAGGACTGCGACAGGAGAACACACAGCGGTCCAAGCTAAATCACAGAGCGATGGGATTCGGAACAAGCCAAGGATACGGTGACATGTAAAGATATATTTGGGTGCCTCGGCAACGGGCTGTGGATGGGCGCTTATCGATATCTTTCAGTCACATGGATATCACAGATGATTTTTCACAAAGCTTGACGGTGGAATGAGGTGGACGAGAGTATAGATAACATATTGTACCGAGAAATACTGCTTCATTGAAGTTATCGATTGTGATTGGATATCTTTGGTCATCCGAGCCGTCACCCGATTCATCTGGCGATGAAACCACCGTTATGACGGCCCTGTTCGCGGAGACCGACCGAATAACTCAGTACAGGTTTCAGAAGTAATCGTGATAGAAGAGAGGAGGGCCCCCAACACTAATGGTAGTAGTGTTGATGGTGACTACAAGGGTCTTTTATCATTGCTTCTCGACTAACATCATATCTGCATAGAACGTAGAGCTGAAGTCAGGGAAATTAGAACAATACTAGGCTGAGTAAATGCTACATAGGTTTATCGTCAGTCCTACAAAAAGTAGCTCTCTTACGTCGAACATACAAACTCTCAGTGCAACTACTGTAATGTGAAGTCACGATGAAGGCTGGCCACCTACCTTCTGCCTCCACTGCCCCACATCATGATCCGAGATACTATGACGCCATATCAACGCCTCTATTTTGTCCAACACTCGATCCTGCCCTCCGGGAAGGACGCCCTGCATCCCATCAAACTCTTTGATGAGCATATGCACAACCTTTCTCGGGACCTCGTAGGCTTGGAGAGCGATAGCGAGAACCTCGGGCGTCACACGACCATCCGAGGCAATCAAGAAGATGGCCTGCATGACACAGATCAGGTCCACAATGTAAGCCATCAGGATCTTGACGTCATTTTTGCTAAAAGTGACTCATGAGCGATGTCAAGTAGAAGGTTGTTTCACTCACGCCTCTTGGTACGCTTCGTACGTCATACGTAGAACAGAAATCGCGAAGGTTGCAATCGAACCTGCCACCGTTAATGTGATATCCCCTGCTTCCGAGAGGTTTTTCGCCAACTCCAAGCCCGAAGTGAGTAGTGCCGCAAATGTGGCCCTGCAAGCCAAGTTTGTGGTTAGTGCGGCTGAAAGGATATCGCGTGATGGATCCAGGCTTACATAGTGGACTGGGTGGAAGGGTCTTCGAGATTGTCAGTGCGAAGCAAGGCACCAATGAGTTTGTCATCCAGCAAGCACTATAACATGTTTGAGACATGGTAGGAGGTGATCCAAAGGGAATGTCATGCCTGGGATGGATCATCAAAGTTCCAGACAGTAATGATATCCTTGCGAATGACTTCCAGGCATTCTTTAAACGTGTGGCCGCGAAAGAAGGCACTCTTTAGGAGCCTTTGCCAGTACTCTGTAACCCCCGATCATCAGAAGCAGATAGTCATTTCTTTTGCGCGGAACGCACTTTTCTTTCCGACACTGCAAATTGAACATGCTGAGTAACTGGACTAGGACAGAGACGTCAATGAGACACTTACGCTATCGACATCTCAATCTTCTCCTTGACATTGACTCGCTGTGCAATAGTCGCCATAGCACGGGGCGCTTTGTGGACGTGAACTCTAGCCATGTTCCCGCCCGTAGTTTTGAATAGATCGGCAAGGGACTCGGAATATCCTTCTTCAACTAAAATTCCATCAGTCACTGGTCGTCGAAGGTCTATATTTTGCTTTGACTCACCGGAAACAGCGACGGGTGTGACGACGCGCTCCGCGGCTTTGCGCAGAGGCTTGACGCAATACTCCTCTAGATATTTTGACCTCTCTGATTCTGAGATCTGTTTGCCTGGTTGTGAAAGACCTAGCTGTATATCGAGCAAGTCCATTTTAGTGAGCACGACGACGAGGGGAACTGTAGAGCGTTAGTAAGTTACACGATCATAATCATACAAAGTAGCAGAGCACGCACTGTCGCCAACGATATCACGTTGATGTTTCAAGAATCGCTCCACGCCTACCTCGGCGAGGCGTCCACCAGAGTAGGGTACCTGCACGCAGAGCCTGGTTCTTGCACGTCAGTCAGAGTAATCGGTACAATAGGCCTCCTTACCAAATCGCGTGAAGTTGATCATCGAGTCGAGGCATAGCCTGTCTTTTACTAACAAATTCTTTGACTATTTTTATGTTTGTTTCGTCGCCAGCCTCAAAGCCAAGGCTATCGTGAACCACGAATCGCTCGTTCGTCGGAGAAATGCGCTCTTGGTCAATTCTAGCCGTACCGCGAGTGGTTTGCGACACATGCTGGAAGGTGTGAATGTACTGAGGATGGACTAGCATCGGACTCTGAACATGTATCACTCACCACTTCTTCGACACCAAACATTTTCCGGATCAACGCAGATTTACCCACACCGGACTAAAAACGTTTTAGTTCAAGTATATCTATACCCAAATTAAAGAGGATTACATTTCCGATCACCAGGACTCGGAATCTAGAGGCAAGTTTTAGCACGTGGAGGTACATTTTACAAACATGAAGCTTACTTGGCACACGTATCTATGAGCTCGGTTGTCGTTGCAACTAATTCACCGGGCTGCGGAGGCACTTGAGGGGCAGGGTCAAGCGTTTGAGGAGCAGGCTCAGGCGCTGGAGAGGCAGGTGGACAGCCAGCGACCACAACTTCCACTTTTTTTATCTTTTTCCGATACGCTGTTTATCATGAGACTATACGCCACGTCCAAGTCCACTGAAGTGACCGACATTTGATACCCTGATCATCGCGCATGCACTCGACATCCCGTAGGCTGATGTCAACGACCACAATTGGCTTGCCAAACCATGAACGACAGCCAGCTGACACAGAAATCTGATCGTCAGATCTGAGCTTCCTGATGGATAGTCAGTCTCCTGTGCGCGACAACACACAACAAGTCTCACAAAGGAACATCAAATTTCTCTTGGTGTCTGCCACCCGGACGCAGTGTGGTCTGGATATTCCTCAGTGATCCTTCGTTCTTGGTACTGAGTTCGATGGATTCGACTGTCTTCTTGGAATCCCTCGCAAGGCTGACATCAATGGCTGGAGGGAATGAGCTGGACAAGATGTCTACTCGGCGGGATCGTCTTACTTGAGATGCAGACTATTGTAGAAGGATCATTGGACATTGCCGGGACAGGTGTAGTGGTAAGGGAACGCAGGGTAGGGGGGACTCTGCAAGCCAGTTATAAGCTAGCCCAAGTTGCAACACGCCCTAGACACGAGGAATACGTACGGCGCTTCTCTATGCGTGGCGTCACCGGCATCGGTCTGGCCCAAGCCAATGGGGACTATAAATGCGAATGTTTGGGCGCCTAAGCATTACACTGGCACTGGGCAGATCCAAGGATCCCCATAGCCAATTGTCAGAGGGGCCTGTTGCATTCGGCCTGTGAAGCGAACGCCGCGTGTCGAGTAGTTCACAATGACAAGTGTGGCAGGACGGCTTGATCACCATATCAGTGACAACATTATAGCGCTTCCCGAGTACTCATACAAGTACTCCTTGTTGCAGATACTGCACGGCCGACTAAACACTATGCTCATTCAGTAACGTCAACCACAGATGCACTACTCAACACGAGATTATTATAAACGAAAACGAAACGGAAGAATGGCGAAAAAAAGCGACAGGAGTTACAGGATTGTACCCCGCCGACGTCCCCACCATATCGTAGCTGACCAAAGGACGAAGACAGACAGCAGAGCATGCAATTTTCGGGGCAGTATGGAGAACATAGACATTATCTGGGACAGAATCTAGATCACATGTCAGGCTGCATGGGCATCACCTGGCCACCCTTAGCGGCTGTGGGTGTGAAGGTATGCCAGCGATCATTGAAACGAACATCCAATGGCCGACCACCATACATGTATTGTTGGAATTTGGCTGTTGGAAGATGGATTAGGATACAACTGCTTAGAATCAAGCCGGAACGCACCAATTGCAGTCTCTGCTTCTGACACCTGAGAAAATTGGACGACACCACAGCCCTTGGATCTCGTCCCATCGAACAGAATCTCCGCCAGCTCAACTTGACCTGTGGTCTCAAATAGCTCTACCAAGTCTTCATTGGCAGTCGACCATGGTAACTAAGAAGTGTGTCAATGTTCCTCCTTGCGTTGAAATAGTCAATAGAAGACTTACGTTGCGGACCATGATTTGCTGGCTTGGTTCAGGCTCGACGTAACCATAACCCCCTCCACCATAGCCCCCGCCATAGCTATCCATACGTAGGCCACCATGACCGGACTGATCGGGTCCGGGGTAGTCCGCGTAGATATCTTGACTTGAGAAGTCGCGCCCGGCACTCGACCCGTACCCGCCTCTGAAACCACCGCCGCGGAAGCTGCCGCGGAAACCACCACGTAGTCCACGGCCGCCGCCGCCACCACCACCACCAAAACCACGAAGCCCCCCACGGAACGCACCAGGGCCGGAAAGACCTGCGTAACGGTCCTGGAAGGTATGTCAGTGGGTAAGAACAATCGAGAAAACAATAAAAACAATTCACCTCACGAACTTCGAGAGTACGTCCATACCAATCGAAGCCATTATACATGGCTATGATACCGTGAGTCCATCGACAGACAGAATTAGACAATGCCACTCACTGATAGCTTGTTGAGCATCCTTTTGTGTTTCAAAAACCACCGTGCCAGACCCCTTGGGGCGGCCGTCAGCACCAATGTTAATGTCAGCACGAATGATATTCCCGGCAGCCCGGAACAAATCTTTCAAGTCCTGCCAACCTGCTTGGTAAGGCAGCTACTCAAGGATAAGCAAACACCCAAAGGAGAGAGCGTCGGACTGACATTGCCGACGTAGAGCTGATTTCCTGGATTTTGCTGTGTACCAAAGTAGTTGTGATGAGGAGGACGTGGAGGGGGCTGCGCATGGAGCCCTTGCCCAGCCATCGCCATACCGATTTTCCCTGGTACAGGAGTCGCACCAAATCGTGATTCGTTTTCTCGATCCTATTTATTCGTGAACCAGGTGACCACAATCGGGAAAAAAGTTATCACTTGCCTCACGGATGAATACCGGACGGCCAAGAAGAGGTACTTCTGAGAGCTCGCGGATGGCCCTTTGCGCATCCTCCGGATTTCCAAACTCCACGATACTATGATGAGTTTAAGCAAAAGATCGCCAATGCGAATAAAAGAACATACCCGCATCCTTTGGAAATGCCGGTGGGTGTGATGAGCACTTCGGCGAAAAGGACCTCCCCAGCTATTTAACCCCAAAAGAAAACTCCCATCAATATCCTCTCAATCATGCCAGCCACCCAATAATGGCGAAACCGGGAAGAAAAAACGATGAAGGGCCACCACTGGCAGAGCCACTCCACTCTCCCTCATCAGCTCATGCTCGCACAAAAGCATCCCCCTGCCTTTATCCAAAAACGAGAGAGCTTCAGCAGAACGGAATTGCGCGAGCGGCAACCACGGCCGTTCCCCCTCTCTCCCACGCAAAGAAAAAATATCTAATCTGAGATTCCCCCACCCACCTCCCCTCATAAATTCCATAAGATCACGGTACTTGACGTCGTAGCTGAGATTGCCCACGTAAACCCGGTTTTCTCTCTTGCTGATCTTGGCGAATTCAACTGCTTCTTCATGCTCGGCATTCATAGGCCCACCGAGGGAGCGGGCAAATGGGTCAGCAGGCTTGCGATCACGGCTTCGCGAGCGAGTGCGTGACGGGCTCCGCGAACGGGGTGTGTGAGACCGAGAACGCCGAGAGTGCCTGCGGTCGCGGGGCGAAGCGGAACGCCTGCGAGGGGAGCGAGAGCGAGAGCGGCTACGAGAACGTTTTCGGCGCTAAAGGCAGTTGGATACCATATACATGCAAGTCAAAAAAAAAAAAAAAAAAAAAAACGAACCTCGCCACCATTCCGCCTCTCATCCGGCTCCCAGTGATCGGTACGCCTACTACGGCCTGTAAGAGTCCTAGTTGAGCGAAAAATATAAATGAAAAAAATGAAATGAAACGGACCCGAGTCCCTTGCGCGGTCCCTGTCTCTGTCGCGGTTGTGGTCCCTATCACGATCCCTGCGATCACGGTCGCGGTCGCGGTCTCTGTCGCGTTCTCTGTCGCGATCCCTTTCGCGGTCGTAGTCGCGGTCTTCCTTTACCTTCATATCGACGTCCATTTTCAATAGAAAGGGAGGGAGGAAGGAAAAAGGTTTCGGAAAAGACGAAACAGTATATTTAAAACTCCGATTCAACTTTCAGTGTAGTCAGGTGACCATGATCGACTTCCGTGAGCGTCTACGATAATGCCAAGACGACTGACTCCATGACGATTCACAGATATTGACCAGCTGAATGACCTTGGTCTCGAAGTCACCATGGAGTCGTTTTTTATGCTTATTTTCACCGTGAGGGTGGTTTGGCAGGGACGCAGATCTGCACAAACCGTGTCATGACTGCTTACTATGGATACTTTGCAGGGACATACGCAGAGCTGGCCCTCATATTGACCGTCCGCGCTGGTTGAACCAGCACATTTTCCTCTTTCACTCCCGCGATGAACAACCAAGAGTTGCCACCCATCACATTGATCACGTCTCTCGCAATAGAGGACGCGCCAACCCTCCCCCACAGGCCGAAGCCTCCCAGACCAGCTTGGCATGAACCGTTCATAGATTTCCTGGATCTGTCCAAAGTCATCGATCGCTCACGGTCCAATCCGAACCTCGACGACTGCCGTTTCTGTTTTCAACCATCTTCCGACCTTTCTAGACTTTTGAGGATCTTTGTTTCCATCCAACTGCCTTCTTCCGTCCGATACGAGATCGATCTGAAAGACATGGTCCCGGGTTCGGAGCCTATTTCACACGCTGTGTTCCACCTCCAACAATACGCCTACGCGGCCTTGCAAGGAATCCAGGTCCGCGTCTTCTCATCGGTTCCCAACTCGGGTGGCTCACTCTGTTACTAGTACCTCAGGGACTGCTTGATCAAATACAACATCATCACTGACCCGAAATGTTTCCTTTACGTCGACATGCGCACTTGCCCACTCTGTCACAGCCCCCTCTCCAGCTGTTACGATTGCGAATACAAAGTTGCCTGTTCCTCACCATTCTGTGCAGCATCTCAATTGGCGGATTGCCATTTCTGCTACGCCCATGGACGCATGGTCTGTTTCGCCTGCCTGAACGCCAGCGGCACGATTCCTCCCCTCATCGCTTGCCCAGTATGCCGAGGCTGGTGTTGCAGAGAAGACGTCGATTGGTGTCCCGGCGTCGTCACGCACCCTGCCCAATACACCCGGGAATTCTTCCAGTTGTCCAGCACATCCGACTGGGACTCGAGCACCGTCTATCGGGACCACCCACCCAAGCCCTCCCCTTGCGGGCGCTGCACCGATCACGACATGGCACGAAACTGGCTATCGTGCTTGAACACGATACCGACACGACAGTGTCACCGCTGTCCGTCCTCGACGCCGACGATGATCCGCCTCGGTCTTCGAGCCACCTACTGCCCCGTCTGCGTCCAGGACCACCCCGGTCGGTACTGCCTCTACGAATGCACCTGGCTCTGCGACGTGTGCGTCGCGATCGAGAACGACACCAAGCTCTATTTGGACCTCGTCGCCTGTCCTCGATGCACCGTCAGCTACTGCACCGATCCGGAAGACGAGTGCGCAGGCGCCATCGGGATCTGCCAGGCTTGCAAACGACCGAGATTGTGCAACGACTGTCAAGAAGCGGAGGCGGCTTCCCCCGGAGAGGTCTCGTACGTGACAGAGCACGTCCGACCGGCGATCACCTGCTGCGGGTGCGACGGTTGGACGTGCGAGGCGTGTCGTCTCGCAGGGCGCGTGTTCTGCTGCTTTTACTGCGAGAAATCGTTCTGCGTCGAGTGCCTCGCCGACGAGGACAACGTGGTCGAAAAGTGTCCGTTCTGCGATGGGTACGTTTGCAGGGAGTGTCGAAAGGACCATGTCGATTGTCCGGGAGATGTCGTGGTATGCGCGTTCACCTCAAGCTGGACTTCGAATTGATGACATATTGCGTTTAGCTCGCGAGCATGAGGGTGCCGCCGAATCAAAATCAGACGTCGTATTTCCAAGAGCAGACCATGATCGGTCCACTGCCGTGATCGGCGCGACGCCGCGGTCGATCATACTCTTGCCGGTACCGATGGACAAAGGGCGACGCGGTGCGCGAACAACCAGGAAAGAAAGCCATTATGAAGGCGCGAATAATATGGCCAGGTGTAAATCCATACGATACATGTCAAAAGAAAAGAAATTAAATCTATACTTTTTCCAGTTCTCACTCTAGATGGGCAATACGTCCGTATGTACATACCAAATGTGATGGGTCCGTGTTGTGCTCTTTACTCGGGTCGTGCGTTGATCTCTGAACTTGCTGTGTCGTCCACTCGCGGCACGACCACGACCGCCGTCATAAGCGCCGATACCGCCAACATCAACGAGCTCGCCGAGAGTACTGCATTCCGCGCGGACGATACGCCCGTCATGAGCGATACCACCACAAACACGTTGAGCGGCACTCGGAACAGCGCAGAGAGCTACAGACACGGAAGGTGAGCGAGGTATCATCACGCAACTACGCAGAGACGCACCGTAGCACGATGTTCGTTCGCGATCAGGCTCCCTCTCAGCATGCCCTGTACTGGGTAGTACATCCCGACGCACGCTTCGAAGGCGCAGAATGCCCAGAAACGGATACGTTCGCTTTCAGAACGCGTGCTGATCGCGAGCGCCAACGCACTTACGGCGCAGACGAGGCTGCTTAGTTTGGCGTGAAGGGTCAAGGAAGATTCGGTGTATGACCCGAGTGGTGGAGGTGGCGTATAGGCGGTGATGGCAGTATAGAGGAGCGAGCCGAGCATCATGGAGATCATGAACGACGAAAAGATGTATCCAAGGGGAAGGGCGACGGTCGGGAAGGAAGGAGACGTCTCTTGCAGCGACGGGACCCAGACGAACACAAAGAGGTACATGGAGCCCTCGAAACACGTCTGTGTCAAGCCGATCGCCAGCAAGATGGGATCTGCACAGCATCAGTGTTATGACCCTTGTTCGTAACGAGCATGCTCACCATGACGCACGATTTTCCATGCCTGACCTAATCGCTTTAATTGGAACGGGTCGACGCTCCCGAGCGTGGTTCCTCCTCCTCCCCCATAATTTTCCGTCCACCTGGCTCTAATCACAGAATATGCGAGGACAAGTAGCATTCCGCTTGCAGTGAACGGCGATGCAAATGATTTCGTGCTCGACACTAGTTGATTACTGACCACGCCAGCACCAGTAGCGACGAATCCGTTTACGAGAGTCGCACGTCCAAAGATGGCCGACAGGTCCGCGGACGGGATTGTGAGAGAGTTGGCGGCAGAGACCAGCCATGACTCGAAAGCAGAGTAGAGGATAGACGTGGACACCCCGGCAGTGAGTCGTCCAAGAAAGAGGACGGGGAGGTAGGGTACGTTGATGCAGAGGCATGCAAAGGAATACGTAACGCAGAATACGAGACAAAGCTTCTTACGGCCACTGTCGATTCGTTTAGCCCCTGAAGGTTGTTGAGAGGTCGACACGTACTGTTGGTCCGCCCATACGCCAACTAATGGTGCAGTCAAGCCTGCAGACATGAACCCGGTGACAAACAAGACCGCAACCATCCTCTCGGACATCCCGTACTGCTCGCGGTATAGGGAGTATACGTATGGGCCTTGCAACCAGTCCGCACCTATTTGGAGACGCCAGTTAAGCCAACACAGGACAGGAGCATGAGCTTGCTGCGGTCTAGCCTATCACAAAACCAGACGCACCCATGACAATGGCATAGACAACCAGATATTGCTGTGTTAAATTGGCGAGGGCGTTCATAGGAACGGCATTCCCGCCGTTTTCCAGGCAGTCCGCATGGTAGTCTTTTGCTGCTGATTCTTTTGCTCGTTTGCGAGAAGACGCGTGGCGTTCGAGGAGGAGGAAGACAAGGCAAGAGGAGACGAGTATAATCAACTGAAGTTCATAGAAGGCAGGCATCGGCGACTGAGATACCACCGGACCCTCAGCCTTTCTGAGATGAAATTCGACTTGCTACACTTCGTTCCAGCGCGTCTTCCAAATTGACGGCGTAAGCGCACCCTTTGCTGGTTCAGATGGAGCGAGTGAAAGGCTGCTGTGCTCGTGGCGCTCACGATTTATATGAAGTGAACAACGCTTGCATTGTCATTCCCACCACTCAGACTAGCGAGTTCAAGTTTGCCGAGACAGTCAACGGACACGATTGCGACGGGGTGTGGGTGACGACAGTGGAGCCTCTGAGACGCTGCCAATCAGATTAGCCGGACCGGCTCCGATTATCTCCCAGCAGGACCCTTACGGAACAGGCGCAACTTGCTCACAGGCTGGTATCTCGCCAAGGTCAGGCCGTTACAAGGCGCACGAGGTTTCTTCTAGCGCGAGTCTGTTTTCTATATCATTCATCCGATACCAGGATGCAAATCCTGCAGTGCCTACTAGCCGGGAAGCGGGCGGTGAGAAAATGGGTGATGACGTGGGTATAGTATACACGGGTAATGACTCGATGGCAATAGGTCATATCCCTTGGAGAATGTCGGTTCATTAGAGTTAAAGATATCCAAGTTCTCGAAACAACACCGAAAGAGATCGAATCGAGATTGAATTGCGTCCGGAAGAGTTACAGGGAGATTTGGTACTACAACAACTAGGGAATCAATCTAGATCGTGTCCGAGATAGGTGGTGTTATAAATTACAGCAGATAGCCTTGATCTTTGGATACAGACAACTTGAAAACCCAGGATGATAGCGATGTGCGAGTGTCCACAACGATTCAAATGAAAGCAATCGACCAAGGATAGATGGAAATGTCGGATGACCGTCCGTAAAGTCCGAATAAGGTTGCCAGGAAATAGATGAGAAATAGAATGAAGGCCATTAATCGAGGGCCTGATATCACGAGGTCCCGATTATCGGAACCTCACGCTGATCATGATCATGACTCGTGCATGATCCAGCGGACAAGGGCAGAGTGGGATGGTGGGGCAAATTCATTATGCCCCTGGTACGAAGCAAACCTCCCACCTATCCCGCCCATCCCTGGACCTAGACAGTCCTGCAAAGAGAACGTTCGGTCCGAGGAAATCAATCCTCTTCACCCCCTGCGCAAATTCGCGCGGGTCAGCGAAAGTTCGAGCTCTGAAATATTCAGAGGCAGCAGTAAAGAAACTGACCATTGCACCCGCCTCTGCTTGAGACACACTGCGGTTCAGGACATCGCGAATGCGTGTGAGCACGTCGTACACGCTCACGCCGTTGGGATTCCTCACTTCGATCGTAGACCATAGTGGGAGGGACGGGACAGTGAGAACGAGATTTGTGCAAGCTGGGTGTACAGCGGGAGCATGTAGCAGGTTGGATGAACAACCTGGCTGAAGACGAATATATTGCACGTCTCTAGTTACGTTGTAATACAATGGAGGAACGCCCGTCCATGACAAGAGGGGATTTAGAGAAAGGATACGAGAGGTACCCTCATACGAGGAATAATCTGGAGATGGGGTGAGCGATGTCGCGAGCGATAAGGGACGATCGTACCTTGAGAACCCGAAGCATTGTACGGGGTCGAGTTGGGGTGTGGCAAGGACACCGTGTGAAGGTGCGGGGCACCGGGCATGGAGCCGGGAGAGGAGGACGGGTAGGAAGGAGCTGGTTGGGTGCTCGATCCGGATGTCCATGATTTGTAGGCAGATCCAGAGGGATACATCGAGGAGAGCTGAACAGAGGAGGATGCTGGATGACTCGACGAGATGCGGGGGGATCTTATACCCCGCCAGGGGGGGTGTTCGGGAACTTACATTCGTCGCGCGTGTGATCAACAATATGACCGAAAGGGAGACGGCGGGAATGCGCACGTCGTGTGACACGGCGAAAAAACAACAACCCCCTGTCGGGAGTCCTGAATTAGGAAGTGGCGTCGGGGCGCACATACCGCAAAAGGAAAGCGTCGGGAATAGTACGTCGTTGGAGAACTTCGATGTCTCATGGCTGTCAACATTGGCGCGTACAGCGCCCACACACCATCGCACGTTGCTCGCAATGTCGAACGCGCCCTTCCATTTTCAACGTCACTCGTGACCTTTCGACGGTCGGACTTGCTGTGGTGAGCGTGCACAGCTAATGGATTTCACTCCCCGGTTTCTACAGCTCTTCCCCCATCTCTGCGTCCGCTATCATGATTATGGCCACCTTCCCTACCCTCCGACTCGGACGGGATCACGCGACGCCTCGGCACGAATGAACTTCCAGGCAGTGTCTAATTTTAAGCTTTCCCTTCCCGGGAGATAGCCTAACGAAGCTGCTGCGACTTGACATGCCGTCTGTACTTCTAATCCCTCAGCTCCCGATAGCACTCAAGTAACACCTGCCTGGTGGTTCTTCCATGTGGCACCCATGATTCTTGGACAGCAGCGAGAACTCGAACACACATCGCCACAGGCGCCCACTGGGGATTTTATCCAAGACGCCCACCTCCACTGATATCGACGATCGCCTCGATCTAGTTGTATTACGGACGAATTCGCATGCTCCGATTACTCGTGCGCATTCTACAATATCCTCTACAAGTGCAAGTGTCCAGTGTTATCAGGCGTCCGACGAGGTCACGAAGGACTTGCGGCCGCAATTCCGACTGAGGGGAGAGCTAGGTTAGAACCCGGCAAACGAACGAGATCCACGGTCTAGGAATTCCTTCGTCACGATCATGTATGTTGCTTCTTCCCCGTATCTGGTGAGGTTCATAGATTAGTATGATGTTGTCCGACTGCCTCTTGGCGAAACGGCAAGGGATGGCTATCAGTGGCTTTGGGCCATTGATACAATCTCAGACCTGGGCCGTATCGGCCGCCGCCTTGGTGACTTCGACAACTACCTTCCAGATCTCACTGGATCCTGTCGTCCGTACCATCCGTGCTAGTACAGGCCTATGATCTTGATCCTATCTTCCGGTAATCCGACTTCGTTCTCTGCACGCGTCCTCCGTTATCCAGCGTATCGTCCGTTCGCCTTATATACGGAACAAAATCATGTTTTCACCCATGACAGACGGGTGTGCGGAATGTGCCGGCTCAATCTTTCGTCTTCCTTTAGACCTCTTACGCCACCCCCCAAACCCGAGTCCGACGCAAATTCTTCCTCCATAAACATGCTCGTCTCGTCAGCGTCACCACCCCAGCAGATCATTTCCAACACCTCCTACACTTTCATAACTCGGATTCTCGGGTCTCGACCGGGATGTGACTATCCCCGAGCGCTTGCTCATCGACCTCGACGATGACAGCCCTGACACCCCCTCTCGACCCCGTCCAAACTCTATCACACTGGATGCTCTCCTACTATCAATCGTTGCAGAATCCTTTGACACGTGCACGCAGATGACCCCGACGTCTGACATCGTACACCCGTCACGCGTTCTATCGGAACAGAATTTCCATCTCTGCAGAAACAACGCCGAGCCCTACGGTGGTCATCGCCAACGATGGTAGCAGATTCCAGAGTGCAAAGTCCCTCTGCCTCACCTGGACTCCCTTTTGGCTCAAAATGGAGCGCCAGAGCAGACCAGCAAGGGAAGCCGAAAAGGTGAAGCTGACCGCACCAACGTTGGACGCCACGGCAAGTGCGATGGCAGCGGCGCGGTTGGCATCGTACGGGAGATCCGCCGCACGAACGACTTGGGTGAGAAGGATGGTGGCGCCGATGTTCGTTCCCGCGACGTTGCATAGGACAACGCCGAGAACGCCGATCAACCAGACCGTCGGATGCACTTGCTTGTGAGAGGCGCGGGCGAGCCAGTCGGCAAAGATATTGACCCATCCCTGGTGATTAAGGGCTTCGATGAGGATAAACTGGGAAAACGCAAAGGGAATGAGGGCAAAGGGTAATCGTGGCAACGCAGTGATGAAAGTCGGGAAGCGTTCATCGAGTCGAGCATGAAGGATGGCCTTGCACGACCGGTACTTCTCGAGAATCCGCGGCAAGCATTCCCGCGTGTTTAAGGTCTCTGCGTTTCGGAATTCCGAGCGCGGCTGTAGATCGGAAACCTTTTCAGTTTGGGACGGTTCCTTCGTGTGGGAGGGAGTATCGGTCTGTGATAAAGGGTTGGAGAGACTACCCTCCGAGGTTTTTTCTTCGCGGCCTTCCCTCAGAGTGTTGGGGTCCCCACGACCCAGCATCGGGATACCGTGAGAGTAACGATAATAATCCCATCCAAGATCGAATAGGAACTTGGAGATGGCGAACGGTAAACTGATCATCCAGACGTCGATCCCAAAGAAACTGGCGACGAGGCATAGGATAAGCGTTGCAATAAGCATGAGACTGCCAACGCAGGCACCGACGGGATCCAGCAATGCGTGCCGTGGGTCCTTGTGAGGGGTACGAGCTAACTTCCACGGGATATGCTTGCGAAATTGGAGCGCAAGCGCGGCAAAGCAAAAGAGGTTGCAAGCAAGAAAAGGGAGGATGGTGTATGCTGTATAGGCCGCGTCGTTGATGCCAAAACCTTCAGTTATGACAACCTTGCATACACTCGGTTAGTTTGGGCGTGGAATCAATGCAGAAGAGCGTACATTAGTGATATTTCCGACAAACAAAACCATGCTGGCGGTGTTCGCAACGGCAAATTCTGCCATGATCCATGCAATAGGGTCCAGCTTTGCGATCTCTGTGTAATAGACCAAGAATGGAGTTCCAGAGAGGATAACGGCATCATTCCCGAGTAGAATGGAGAGCAAAGTGAGCATGATATAGAAATAAAGATATAGCCTCCTCCCGTTGTCACCACCCTTGTTGCTGACCCAAAATGCTGCAGCCTGAAGTATGCCAGTGATGTCGAGGGTTACTGCCATGTAAGCAAGAGAGAAGAATAGGATGAGAATGTTATAAGGTTCGACACCTCCGGTGCCAACGATTCCGTTGCGAATGACGCCCGGGTCAAGACATTGAGCGGCCCATAAAATTGCGATAGTGAGGATTGGAGCGGTGAGGAAATTGATGGGTATCCGAGGCATAGAGCGGAGTGTGGGGATGGACACTGGGCGAATTACGAAGAAGATAGAGACGACAAAAAGTACCAAGGTGATAATGGCGTGTCCAGAAGTCATGATGGATATCCGCACTAGATTATGGGGAACACCGAATATGCATGAAGTGAGCTGAAGTGCCATTTTATAAAGAAGAAGATAATGAGGATGTATATCCGTACCATTACGGCCCGCAAGCGAAAGATCCACCTTTTCACACCCGTGTCATCATTAATGTTACACGTTAGTAACACGAAGCTGGGATATGGAAAAATTGGAGGGTAGCGTGGAAAGCAGTCCACTTACGGGTCCAGCAAACGGAAGGCTGATTGAGAGAATAGCTGGGAGGAACCACCGGAAAGCACTGAGCGAACATTATCGACGGTTTGGCACTCACAATGGAAGACAGCCTGAATTGGGCCGTACTGGGTCTGTCTCCAAGGCCATAAAGGACGCGATTAGGTATGCTGCACAATAACATAAGATGATAGCGGCTCGGACAAGTAGATGACGTCGATCCAAAGGTCGATCGTGACTGTGCCTTACCCCGTTCAGCAACTCCAAAAATAGTTGAGGCACATTGTTACAAGGTTACGTTCGAAACTAGACAAGGCTTGAGTCAGCCAAGGCCATTGTGAGAAGCTTTCTTGATCAGAATCTGTCAGGCTTACTAGTTAGGTGACAAAGCCAACACCCTGAGAGAGTCTCTCGGTCCTCAGGGCGTTTAAGAACCACGTTTGAGAGACAATCCACAGGATTTTCAATCTTGTCTCAACTCCGTATCCTTCGTCATGAGCCCTTGCTGTTCTAAAAACTTACCCTCGAACGACAGCACAGACATCGTCGATGTCGTCAACGACGCATATAGCAAGATCGCCCGAGAAAGCGCAGATCAAGCGTGTACGTTGATCACCCTCTACTGAATGCCTAAGTTTGCACTAAAGACTGGTTACCAGATGCCGACCGAGTGGCAAATGCGTTTGGATACAGCGCCAAAGAGCTACACACAGTCCCACCCGAATCACACATGGGGTTGAGCTGTGGGAATCCCGTTGCGACCGCGTCAATCAAGGAGGTAAGTACGACGTCACACGGAGCGCTTTTCATCGTCATCACTTCATTTTCAATGCATTACCGCTGACCCGCGCACTCTCATCGTTGTAATCAGGGTGAGACGGTGATTGATCTAGGATCCGGTGGGGGCATAGACGTGTTGCTCGCCGCCGCTAAAGTCGGTCCGACTGGGCAGGTCATCGGGATAGATAACTCGGAGGTACTTCCGAATTGCGTCTACCGAAATATGTACTGATCTTAGAGACCCGCACACTATAGGACATGATTGCTCGAGCTAGACGAAATGCTGAGGCCAAAGGCCTGAATCCCCCGCATGTTACATTCATCAAGGCAGTCTTGACAGATGATCTGCCGATTGAAAGTGGCTCGGTAGACTGCATCTTATCCAACTGCGTTATCAACTTATTGCCGCCAGCGGGTAAACTCAAGGTAATGCAGGAAATGCATCGGGTTCTCAGACCTGGAGGTCGTGTTAGCCTCGATGATGTATGTAGCTAGAATGAACTCGTATATGGCTTTCTCACTCACTCACGCGCACACGTGCAGATTGTGGCCAAAAAGCCGTTCCCGAATTCGTTGCGGTCTAATATGGCGGCATATATTGGTTGCATTTCCGGTGCAATCCTTCTTCAAGACTACAAAGCACTAATGCAGGAAGCGGGCTTCACAGGTTGGTCTTCTTGCCAGCTCAAACGGTGTTAGTTATCGACATGATTTATTGGCAGAGATTTTATTCACCGAAAGTCCGGCCGACATTAACATCTACGGCACTGTCGGCTGTTGTGGAACTGGAGAATTACCCAGCTTATGTGACATTGGAGATTTAAACGAATGGGCCAGTGAGTGTGTATAGCTGGTATAATGGTTACATCGGCCAACATTGCAAAAGGGTCCTATAAAATTTATGCTAGGAAGAGCAATTCCTCTGCACTCACCGACCCCGAGCCGAAATCCGCCCTCAAGGACTAATATACCCGCTTCGGTTGGACTTGATCTCATGATGATAGGCACCCCAATGAATTTGAATTTTGTCGAAAGCAGAAGTGGCGGATCAGGTTAATGCGTACTGTGCGGCCGACATGTAGGTAGTGAGTTTCAGAATTGTGTTGTGGGGAGTCCTGGATCATTAGCGGAGGTTACCTTGAAATATCGTGACAGTAAGAGAATCCATATCTGTTTGCGAATGCAGCAAGGTTACTTGAAAGTTGACAATTAGACTCGTGACCAGCCCGTCCAAAAGAGGCAAGCTGACAAACAGTCAAGCCAACGGCTTACGTCATAGACTTAGGACTGGTCACGCGGTGTCTTCAGTTCGCATGACCAATGTGCCAAATCGGATTGGCGGGGACCTCTCTTACATAATAAACAAGACGGACGAATCACAAATTTAAAATCAGCTTTGTGGTGCTCTCTGCAAGGTTCCTGGCGAATCGACGAACAAAAAGCTACTCAAGGATCAATCACCAAGTTTGAGGAAGCTCTACGGTGCGATGTTTGCCGCGCAGGACGGATGAATAACATGTAACCTTCAATCGGCTTCGCGGTGTTTTCTCCAATGTGATTCATTATGTGAAAGTTCATGTCTCTCAGTCGTCATACCAGATCGCACTCTCGTCAGACCCCAGGTAAGTGAGGGGTTCCAAAATACAGCGGTTCATCGTAAAAGCATTGACGTGGCCCGTGCAAACAATAGGGCAAGGAAGAACAAAACAATGAAAGCTGATGAAAGCACCCCTCCGTCTGATTCTGATTCACATGTGTGCCAAGCGACCGGAATTCGCAAAGGCCACTTTGCAAGACAACTTATTCTTAACTCGGCTCAGACTTGGACATTGAATGCAGTGGGACTCGGACATGTTCGGTCAGTTCGTTCGACTAATTCGAATGACCGTGACCAAGCATTGATGAGTAACTTACTCAGAATTCACTTGACCTAAGGCTGCCGCTCGAGCCTCGTTTCAACATTTCATTCGCTGATCCTGCTTCTACTTCTCAACGGCACATTGAAATGAACCTTTATATATATATCGTTTCTCTTCACGCAAAGCTACCTGGATTAAGTTTTATGCTGACCTCCAAGCTCTGGTATACTGGTTTCTCTCGAGTCTCGAGGAGCTGCCTGCTTAGCATATTCATATTTTCCCTCAGACGATGCTGTCTTCCGCGCAATAATATGCTCCATCTTCCCTGACGCTTATTCCCGCGGCGGTTCAAGGTTATTCCAAGCCTTACGCACGAGCAAATGTGGCATCATTGCCTTCTGGAGACCCTGTTTCGGGATTGGTTACACCGAAAGGCAGCGTGTGCGTATCACGCATGCCCAATGGAAAGTCCCTCGGGCTTCTTCGCCTGCCACATACGACGTTTTACTGGATGAGGTGGCTTCTCCAATCAATTCTATGTGTCGTGACCATGCCCTATTTATAGAGCATACGAATTTTCTGGGGTGCACTGCATACTGCTCGAGTCACCTTCGACCGTTCTCCCTGACGTCCTTACTCGATCAGATTGCTCGACATCATGTCGGGAGGGAGTGCAGAGGCCATTCTCTCGATAGTATCTCCCACCCCTGCTATGGTATACATCAGGGAGAAAATCATCTATGTCCGCTCTTCTACCACGTAGTGATTGTCCGTCGCTCATCGCCAACAGGTCGAGTTCGAAGACGGGGATCCGAGAAACCCTCAGAATTACCCTGTCCTCAAAAAATGGGCCATCACTGTGACCGCCTGCTACTTTACCGGAATGACATGTACTTGATTTGTTCTTCTCAGTCGTGTGCCGCTCAGACATCATCTTCAGCCGCATATTCATCCTCATTTTCTATCAGCACACCGTCTTTAAGACGCGATTTGAATTGTACCGATCTGCAGGCAGCCCTAGGCCTTGGTCTCTATGCTTTCGGCTTTGGGGTTGTTCCACTTGTCACCTCGTCGTTCAGCGAGGTGCGTGTCCAATCTTCCTGCATTTCACCACTCATGTATCCACAGGAAGTCGGCAGAAGACTAGTATACATATTTTCATCGATCATGTTTGCCCTCACCCAAGTGATGGTCGCACTGTGAGCCCCGTGTCCTTGCCCGCTGCATATTTCACAATATTCACGCACACAGGGCACCAAACATGAACGCTGTTATTGCAGGACGACTTCTTGGAGGGATATTCGGATCCACCGGCGCTTCCTTGGTGGGTGGTACAATCGCAGATATCTGGAAGCCTGAGCAGTAAGTATTACCTGAGACTGCATTGCTTTCTCATTTCAACGTCATCCAGGCGAGGCTTGCCCATGTCTTTGTTCGCTTTCACGTCGGTGTTCGGGCTTGGATTAGGTTCGGTCGTTGGGGGTATCGTTGAGTCATCCCTCGGCTGGCGATGGGTCGAGTGGATACATGTCATGTAGGGCTATCCTTTTATACGCCCGTCAACTCACCGACATGCTCTTTTACAGGTTTTCCTGCGTCTTTATCATACTCGTGTTGTTGATGAACGAAACCCGCTCTTCCATTATCCTCGTTCAGCTTGCGAGGTCCGAACGTCAACGTACCGGAAGCGACGTTTACAAGGCCAAAGCCGAGATCAACAAGGAGAGCCTGTGGACCCTAATCAAGACGTCTAGCACGCGGCCATTACGTGTGTCCCGCTTGCTCCATCAGACACCTCGTTCATCTCCACTTACAATCATGATACTAGATTTTTTACTCACGGAGCCTCTCGTGCAGAGCTTCAGCGTGGGTCTCCCTTTTTGTTTTCGCTTCCCCTGTTCAGGACCGACATTGTCTTCAGGTGTGGTGTGGGTTTGTTTGGGGCGTAGTGTATTGCTTGTTGGAGTATATAACTTGCCTGCATTGCTGAAGGATACTCGCTGAACGCATTTCAGAGCAATAACCCCCATGTTTCAGTCGGTTTATGGTTTCAACGTCCGGCAATGTGGTTATGTGTATGCAACGTCTTGGTGAGTCGGGCCTCCCATGGGCGTCGCGCCACTACCCATATCACTGCAGCATTGGTGCCGTTGTCGGAATACTGGCGAATTTATACCAGGACAAACTCTACAGGTACGTCTCGATAAGGTACGCTCGTGACAAAAGGCAGACAGAGATGGTGTACACTAGCAAGCATTTCCCTCGGAAAAAACAAGAGGCACGGCTATACGTCGTTTGCGTGGCCGCATTGCTCCTTCCGATCGGCATGTTTATCTTTGCGTGGACGGCATCACCAAGGATCCATTGGATCGTGCCTATCATCGGACTGACGGTCAGCAGGGAACCCCTCTTTGAACCATCCTCTTTCCTCATTTCTCATGAAGCTGTTCGCGAGTGCGGTCATGGTCGTCTACCACGTGGCATTCCTATACCTCGCAGATTGGTACGTGCGTCGAGATGTTTGCAGTCCATTTCCCTTTGGTTGACACCATATATCAGCTATAGCACCTACGCGTCGTCCGCCCAGGCCGGGCAGAGTTTGTTCCGTACGTCGTCTTGCACTCGTCAGTGAAACACCGTTCGATCGGACTCGGCAACGTTGTCTTTTCTTCCCCCCTTTCCTTTCTCAGGAAGCACGATGGCTGCGGTATTCCCACTGTTCACTCAGCGCATGTTCGCCACGTTGACATACACGTGGGCGCTCACGCTCTTTGGCATGCTCGCAGTCGCGATGGCCCCGACGCCGTTCGTACGTCCGAATTTCCCCTCCCTACTCTCGCGTTCGTGACGCGTCGTGGTCCGTCGCCTCGATACTGATCGTAACACGTCCCCCGTCGTCAGGTCTTGTTCGTTTACGGATCCAGGATACGCGCGCGCAGCATCGCCTCCCGAGCGATCTTGGCTGCCGAACGCGCGTCGGAGGCCTCCGACCGTGCGTCGTCGCCGTCGTCATCACGTTCGGGACGAGACGGAGTTCAAGTTTGAGCTCACACGATCGTAGCTACACCTTGCGCCGTACCGCAGTGTTTACTGAAGAAGGCTACTACACTCATCCGGGTTTCTTACATCGGGCTCCCGGGCTCGTTCCAAAGGGCCGCCGGGGGTAGAATGGGAATCGAGCTTTCCGAACGCGCGAAGAGAGTAAGCGATCCGCGTCGACGGACCGTGTTTCACCGTCGTCGTGGGGCAAGTCAACTTGAAGTTGCCAAATGAACTGCACGCGTGAAAATGTGAATTATCTATCACTCGCACGGGTTTATGTCCGGTAGACCATGCATCCTGTATCGGGCAAATCCCGAGTGCATAGCAGTAACGGTGCTCACGGCGAAGACAGTCATGGCCCATGCAGACCCAGCCAGGCACGATGTTTCGCTTGCAGGCAAGTATGACAGTTAGGAGCACCGACAGAATACGGAGGCATCGTATACATATACCTTGGACCTTGACTGAGTGTCGTCAACACTTCTCTGAGAACAGCATCACCGAGTACTTACTCTTATTCAACACGAGAGACGAAACCAGACAAGTAAAAGCACGACGCACAATAATGATAGAAACATCCTCGTATCCTAGATCTCTCTCTCTGCCACACATCCCCTCAAACCACGAGCGAAAGCACCTCTTCCTCTTCCTCCTCCTCCGAGTCCATAATCGAATCAAACGTCATGTTTGCCCCCGACGACGGCCCTGGTTCGGGCACGCTGGTCATCCCAATCGTTAACGCGATCGAAACGGCATGCAGCGAGGAAGACGTACCGAGCACGTGCGTCGCGTTGCCGTTTCGGCGCAGGCGTGCCTTCTTCCTCTTCCTCTTCCTCTTCTTCTTCTTCTTCCTCTTCCTCCTCCTCGGGAATACTCGGGATCTTCTTCTTTGTCGACCTACGTCAAAACTTGAGTCCCATCACCCTCAAAGCGTCACCAAAGCCACTCACACAGCCCTCTTCGGCAGCGTCCTCGACGGCGCGGCGGACACATGTCCCTCTGACAACTCGTCGTCGTCCGTCTCGGATACCTTCCGCCGTCTAGTACGTCCCACGTCAGCCTCGACGCGGGATGAACACCGGACACGTACTTGTCTCGGCTCTTGCCCTTGCCGTCTCTCCGCACCTCCGACGTCCCAGACCCGGCGCTCGTACTCTCAGCCACGCTGGTGGCCGTCGTCTCCGTCATCACACTCTCCGACCGTCTACGACCCACATTCACATGGGGGTTTCTTTTGCTAATTCGGAACACGCACCGTTTCCGCCCTCTCGTCCTCGGCATGTCTATTTCCTCCCCATCGTTCAGCGGTATGATGTCGTCCAAGAATTTGAACAGCTCGTCGAGTTGCTTGAGTTGCCTATATTCTTCCTCACTAAAGCTCGACAGCTTTTCTGCATATTTCTTGCTGATCGTCGCATCGAATTTGGTGAGTGCGTTGCGTGCAGAGACATCACGGATGGGTCGGCGCTGGGGGATGGACCATCGAGAATCGTCGAGAACACAGTGAAAACGGGTACGCACCGTAAAGACGTTATGGACGAGCAATTTGACCGTTCGGATCTTGTCGTCGTCCACCGTCTCAGGGAGGTGCAGCCGCCCCAAGACTTGGCACAACACCTTCTTGTCTTCCTCTGCGTCACACTGGTCAACTCAACAGCACACGAGGCGGTACGCAGACAGAGACGCGACGCACTCTCCATGTCGTCCTTGAAAAGCACCCTGAGAATATCCTCCGCCAAATCAAGGTGAACATCGTCGTCAATACTCTGACCGGGTATCTCACTACGGCCGTCGATTCAGTTCTCTGCAGCACACAGAAAAACCAGGGACTCACATGGCTTTCTGCGGATCCGTCCAGTCGACGAACATCCCGATGATCTGTGCAGGTGACACCATGTCTTGATCATCGTCCAGGTCACGCGTCGCCGCCGCGAGTTGTTCGAAAATCGTGATCGCAATCTATTGGTCACACAGCCGAATCAGCAAAGGCAAATCAGAAATGACCGTTATCCAATATTCAACCACAGAATTCATCTTACCTGGCGCATCCGCTGCTGGTTCGCGCTCGACGAATAGCAATACACAGGGAAGAGATACGCGAGACACTGCCTCAATTCCTGATTTTCAGCGGTATCGGGCGAAAGATAGGCCACGACCAGGCTTTTCAACACCTTTCATGCGCAGTGTCGTCATGAGCAAATACCCAGACTGATGGTGATACATACCCTGTCGTCAGAAACCATACCCGCCAGGACAAGTTTGGAAAGCCCGATGCACAGCAAAGCCTGAATCTTTTCAGACTCTTCTCCGTTGAGAACGTGTAGTAGAAACTCGATGACACGTTCACCCTAGTGATACGGAATCAATCTCGGTATACCGACGGCGAGGGTGAAAAGGCAGAACGTACCGCAACCGAACCCCTACCCATAAAGTCCCCTTCATGTACCATCAAGATGTCAAAAATGATTTGAAGTACCCGTGTCTTGAGCACTTCGGGGGAAGACTGCACTTGCGTGAGGAAGAGTTGAAAGGAGGTCAGGGCCATCCGCTATACAATGACCCCGTCAGCGTCATGATCGACCAAGTCCAACTGCGATCGTACGCGCGTAATAAGACAACACAACCCAAGAGACACCAGCCCTTTTTCACGAAGGGCGAGTTCCTTGCGCTTGACGGCTGGGATAATTAGTTCCCCCAAGATACCTTCCAAGGTCGAGTTCTCTTCGAAAGTCTGAGAATGTCACCTGTGAGTGATCCTCTCAAGGTGGAGAAAATGACATACGCCATTCACGCGCTCCAACATCCCGATACAAAGGGATAAGCAACGAAGGTCAAGTGCGTCTGCTCTCGCCTGTTCCTCAGGGCTGAGTTCCTTGGGAGGTTTTGCCGCTTTGCGTGCCCTGACAGTGTTGGTGATTGGAGTTCCATCGTCCTCGTTGCCATCTTCACTTTCTCTTCCGCCCTCGGCGTCTTTTTCTTTCTCTCCATCCTCTCCATCTCTCAGTTCATGTACGACTTCGACGATGACTCGAATCAAGTCCCTCTCGCTCGGCGACAACACCCTCAACACATCTAAGCAGTGTGCGACCAACCGTCCGGGTAAGCTCTCCTGGCTGATCATATCTCGCACGAGTTGAAACATTCTTCGCCGACCAATTTCGTCTGCGTAGTCGAGGTTCACCGCGAGTTTGAGCATTTCCGCCATGACGAGCTCGGAATTCAACAGTAGGTCGTCGAGGCGTTCGTCGGCATCACGGTCGGTGTGTTCGTTAGCGTCGAGGTCGCGCATCGCTCGCTCTTGGGCCACCGCGTCAAGGTCTTCTAGATATTTATTGTAAACATTTTGAATCTGGAATGCGAGAAGGGTGACGACAGGGAGGGACGCCTCCAACTTTGCTTGGTCGTTGGTAGCCATACAGTGTTCCACGCAAACACGAGCCAAGAACGCTCTCTCTGGGGTCAACGCGGTCCAAAATTCCTCTTGTGTTTGGAGCTATATCAGTTGGTACACGATTGAGTACGTATGTGCGCACCTTTGAACTCGAGTTGGTCGAATATATCGACGCGGGTGGCAAACATGCTCAATAATGCGTCTTCAGCGACCGTATTTTCGCTCAGGTCAAATAACTCAAGCAACGCTAATACGTCGTCCATCACACCACCGCCCTCCTCTGGCTTGGTCGATCCTCTGACGACATCGACCCAAGCGCCAAGAAGAGACCCTGCGGCAGCGCGTACTGCAGGCTCACGATCTCCGAGACCATTCCGGATGATGAGCTCTCTCTGAGCGATGGTAAGTACGCGTGGGTGGAGGGGCCCCATAGCAGAGCCGTCAGGAGTAGTGCAGTTTTTCTCGAGAATGGTCGAATAGACAAGGCGACGCATGACAGTGTCGGTATCGCGTGAACGGGCAAGGAGGGCGGGGAGAGTATGGTTTGCGAGGGGGATGTTGAGAAGAGCGGCACGACGGACTTCGCTGATGATATTGGTCTAGTTATGGAATAAGATGATGAGCAGAAAAAAGCACGAACGCGGCTGGATCATGGGTGAGGGTATCGAGAAGGACGTCGATGGCGGTAGGTTCGTCAGCATCAACCTCAGAAGGGTCGTCTGACCCGCAAAGTTTGGAAAGGGCCACGGTTGCTTGAACGCGGATGGGGGTTTCCTTGTCATGTATGCGCTCGATGAGGGCTGTCCTCAACATGACGTAGACGTCCTCGCTGCAAACGGGGGTCACGACAAGCTGTGTGTAGAATGGGACGGAGCGCACTCCATTTCACCGATGTGAGCAACCATGGCGGTGATGATATTCACGCAGCGGTATCTGACGATCTTGTCTTTCGCGACGAACCCTTTCAAAAGAAACTTGAGGAGGCGCGCGATGAACCGGGCCGAGGGGGTGTCGTCGTCGTCATCATCATCATCATCCTTTCTGGTTTCCTTGGCTAGACACGACGATGACACGGCCCGGTTGCAAAGCGAAGTGTGGCATGCGCACCTTTTAGGGTGATAAACAGGATATATGCGCCGACAAACCTGATGACTCTATCCGCTGGTGAGACGCCCTTTTTCAGGACGATGACGCGACATAGTAACTCGGTAAAGGTGTCTTCGAAGAGACGTTCGCCGGTGAGCTTGATGCTCCTTCCGCCGTGAACGGGCTCTGTAAACGCGGCGGCTTCGAGGTGGACTTTGTGAAGTGCGACGACGTTCTTTTGGTGATTTGCGGCCGTCGTTTGCACCTGGTCGAATATCTTTGGAAGCGCGTCCGCGACAGAAGTCGTCCTGGCCGGCATCGTGTTGGTTCGCGATCAACGTCGAAAGTGGAAATCTAGAGGACGACGCGATGGTCACGTGATCCTTGTTACGCCACGACGAGCCTCAGGCGTAGCCAAGACGTGCTGCCAAGTTCGCCGAGAGAGCCAAACGGGTTAGAATCTTCGAAGAGGTCGTCCGCAGTCCCGCGAGGTGGGCCATCGAGTCTTGGCACGGAACTGTGGCTGCAGGACTGCATTGGAACGGGCATTGCCGAGTGTGGGGTCAGATGTGTGAAAAAAGCTGAAATCCGGCCGTTCTGACTCGCGGACGTCGCAGACTCGCAGCAGCCGCACAGTCGCATCGACGCTCGAAATTTGGCCGCAGCGTCCGAGTTCTTGGCAGAGATAAACATTTATGTACACCGCCATCGCCGCCAAGAACCTTTACCCGGTACTGCACACGTGGGCGACGTCCATCCGAGTATAACTGCCACTCACCAGCAGACCCAGGCTCGCCGTTCCCCCTCACCATGCTTACAGGCGTCCCCTTCCGGACGGTCCTGTTCACCGTATTCCAGGTATTCTGATCCTCGCTCGGTCTGCACCGTTTCTCACGCCGTCCTAGTCCATATGCGAGGTCTTTCTCCTATGTCTCGCCGGCTTTCTGCTCTCCTTCAAGGGCATCGTCGACACACCCACATCAAAGGTGCTCCGATCGCTGTCATACGCTAATATCGCTCACTCCCTTCAGGTGCTTAACCGCCTCAACGTCGCTCTCTTCACCCCGGCCCTCCTGTTCTCAAAAGTAGCGTTCTTCCTTTCGCCTGGCAGGTCTTTCCCCTTCGCTCTTCTACCGTCGCTCATGGCACCCCCAGCCAAACTACGACAGCTCTGGATCATTCCTATCTTCTTCGTTGTCGTCACCGTCTTATCTGCTCTCGTTGCACTCGGCCTCGCTCGCACATTCCGCTTGAAGAGGTCTCAAGTGTACGTCAACGTCTTCTATTGTCACGTCGCTTCCCTGTCTCATTTCGATCTAGAAACTTCGCCACGGCCGCTTCCATGTTCATGAATTCTAACTCGCTTCCCGTCGCACTGATGCAGTCCCTCGTGACCACCGTGCCCCTTCTCAAACGAAGCCCAGATGACACCATCGATGCCATGTTTGGCCGCTCGCTCTCCTATCTCGTCGTTTTCAGCACGCTTGGCATGATTGTGAGTCTTCCACTAACTCCATCTCGCTTGGCGCGTGTGACGTATCCAAGCACGTCATCCTCTTCCCCGATTGTGTCTGACTACCCATTCCTTTTCCAGCTCCGTTGGTCTTATGGCGTCCGTCTTCTCGCCAGCGCCGACGAACCAGAACCATCTGTCCCCCCGCCATCGACCTACCGCGACTATCCTGACGACCAACACACGCCACTCATCGCTGTCGACTCACCGACACCATGTCTCCTCGACTACGAGACCGAGTCAGAGCTTCGAAAAGTACGGCGCACCCGGCCTCTTCGCTCTCGTCTTTTACATCTACGTCTCACTCCTTCTCGCCGCCACACCCATCCATACCTCCATTCCCATCTCCCCGCCGTACCTACGTCTCTAGGCGATCAGTCTGAGAGCGAGGACACCGACGATCTAGACACCACCGGCAACGACTCGGAAGACACCCTCGCTTTGCAAGCCGACACCGGATTCTCCACGGAAGCTGAGGACACTACGCCAGTCCCTACGCCGGCATCGCTTCCACCTTTGGATGCACCACCCACGGCACGCCGGTGTTGCTCCATCCTCACTTTGTTGAAGCGTCTCTTCAAGTCGTTCACCTCGCTCTCACCGCCTCTCATTGCGTCCGTCCTAGCCCTCGTCGTCGTGCTCGTCCCCCCGCTTCAACGGTGGCTCCAATCAGACGAGATGATCCCCGTCAAAGGCGCATTGACCAACGCAGGCGAATGCAGCATCCCACTCACCCTCATCGTCCTCGGCGGCTGGTTCTGGGAAGGCGAGTCGAAAGAAGCGGGAAAGATGGCGCAGCACGGTAACCAAGCGAACGCCAAGGGCAAAGGCAAAGGCATCGAAAAACGCCGCGATTGTTCGACGGCCGAACGCCCCAGCCTATTACGCACATCGACGATCGATGAAGATCATGACTCGCACGACGCGGCGACTTTCTCCGCTTCATCCGTGATCGGTGTTCTTGGCGGTATACTGACGGCACCCCTACGCACGTGCGGCATCTGGGGACACCGTATCACGGACGACGCGGACGTAGAGTCGGGCGAGGCGACGCATACGGAGCGTCAACGTGCCCAGAACGGTAGCAGACGCTCTCCCGCGAGTCCTTCGCGATCGCGATCGCGATCACATTCCCAGATCGACCCCGCGCGCACACACCTCCCCGCACCACCTCCGAATCCCCCCGGCGAAACCGTCACGATCATCCTCACCCTCCTCGCGCGCATGGTCCTCGTCCCGATCCTCATCACCCCCCTCATGGTGCTCGTCAGCCGCCTCGGCTGGGGCGGCGACGTGTTTGAAGAGTACGTCCTCCGTCCCCCGTCCCTGTCTCGTCCGATCACCCACTGATCCGTGCACACAGCCCCGTGTTCATCGTCTCGAGCATGTTGTTGGTCTCGAGTCCGCCCGCGCTGACGCTCGCTCAGGTACGTCTGCGGACGCGCGCGTTCATCACATCGCCCCACTGACGCGCGTGCCAGATCTCTCAAAAGGCGACGTCGACCGCGGACGCAAAGTCGCCGTTTGAACGGTTGTTGTCGAGGACGGTGTTTTGGGCGTATCTGGTGCTGACGCCGCCGGTGACGCTCGTGAGCGTCATGGTGGGGCTGTTGTTGGTCGAGGCATGACAGTGACCGTCGTCTGTTTTGTATTTACTCGGAATATGCTTAGATGGGCGTGTATGCACGCGACGGGACGTGTACAGAGAGGGACGGGGCCTGCGAATGGGCCAGGCGATACTTTCGAGACACGATCTGATCGCGTCGATTTGGGATGTCATGTAGTTGGGCTGGACTCTGCCTGTTGTACATAGTAGAACGTGTTCTTGGTTCACCAAAAGGAGCAAGAATGTGACGTAAAGATAAGAGATGGGATTGACGTCTCGACGTTTGGGTTCAACCTAGCCGACGTACTATGGCGTCTTATCAATCATACTAGGGACAAGGCGCCGAGAGGACGACGACCCAGTTGCAAAAACGTGAAAAATCGATGCAGTACTCAGCAAGAACATACAGATCGACAAGGCTCGACGGTCGACGGTCGACGTTCGCCGTCCAGGACAAACACAAAACGATTGACACGACCGAATACCATCATATTGTTTAATCGACGCTCATCACAGGGCGAGGTTGCTTCACCTTCCTCCCGCTTGGTTTCTTTCTCTTGGACGCAAGGACATCCTCTTCATCCTCTTCGCGAGAAGTATTTTTGGAGGTAAAGCCCCAGGGTGTGGGTGGCTCAACGAGCTCCAATTTGGGGCTAGACGGTTCGCATGCAGGTTTAGGCGAAGTGTCAATCTCCACGCGTATGCCCCAAGATGAGGATGCTTTGCCCAAATCACCTAACCCGAAGTCGGAACTCTGTGTAACTGCGTAGGTAACTCGATTGGCTTACCGAGCACGCTGGGATTTTCCGGCGGCAAAATCTCAGCACTTGGGATAGGAGAATAGGGCAGGGCACACTTGGAGGTGCCCACAACCTCGGGGCTAGACGGCCGAGGTAGAGCACCAGGTTCCCTGACCCATGAAAGTGGTGCCTTTAGCAGCCTGGTATGGATGCCAACGATAATGTCGGCACCGTGAGGGAGCTCCTTGTTCGCGATGCGCTGAGCGAGCACGGGAAAGTTCGTAGTGACAGAAGGGGAGGCGAGAAGGGAGTAGAACACGTCGAGTTCCATGTGGAGGAGCTCCGGGTGCCTGAGACACAGATGTAATGTAGCACTCAGCGAAACGGATAAGTTATCACTATGTGATCGCAGACCCACCCCGAAACAAGGCTGCACGAGAGCTCTTTGACGATGTTATTTTCGGAAAGATTGCTTCGGATGTGAGCGAACGCTTCGTCGCGGAGACAATCTAGCCCAACCTTGGGTCGTGAGGGCCGGTGAGGCATGCTCCAAATCTGGAGCTCAAGCTGGGCTCACCTTGCAAGCAAGGCGATACATCGATTTGGCAGAACACTTTGGCTCATCCAGAGGGCTCGTTGTCGATTCGCGGGGTTGCCCTGCCGGCGCCGCTGAAGTGAGCGGCAAGAAACTGACTTGACCAGTGTAGAGATAGTTCAAGAGGCTGTACCATCTACAGATCCAACATCACTCAACCAGACGAGCCGACAGACACTGACGCAAGCTCACGTTTGAAAGGCAGTATCTTTGACAAGGATGTGGCGGTTGCCCAGGAAGCGCAGGCGAGCAGCGACATCGAGGCGACTCGCCCCCTTGCCACTATCGACTGTCTCCTGGACCACAGTCTCGCTGTCAATCACTGAACTCAGTGATGCTGCCCCATCAGGGAACGGCTCGTCCAATCTGGGGTGTTCTGGACTCATAACAAATATGTCCGAGTCATCCGACTCAGAGCCATCTTGAGATAACCTAGCCAGACACATCAGATACACAGAATTAGACGAAGAGAGGGTTGATTAACTCGTCGTCATCCTTTGGTTGTCGTGTGATACTAATGCGGGAGAGCTTTTGCCTTAATGTGGGCCGATCTTTTGGCTCGTTAGTGTTCGCGACAGGAGGTTCCTCGGCGTCATCCTCGAGATCACTGTCACTTTCATAGCCATAGTCGTCAATGCCAACGTTTCTCGGAACGTCATGGTCACCCGTAAGGTCGCTCAACGAGGGATCGGTAGGGTTTACGTCCGAACTCAACACTGGGCATTATTATATACGACGAGCATCCCGATGAAAAAACCCACGCACGATCTAAAAAGTATTTGGAGTTCTTTGCTAGAAGAACGTTGTTTGCACAAAGAACACGAGGGTTGGTGGGTCGACGCGATGCTGTGGACCTCGCAGAAAACAGATGAAACTGGGTGTTGATGAGCTCTTGACCGAGGAGGGACTTTCTGAGAAACTCGTATATGCGTTCTTGCCTGCTTTCATCCTCCAGAGACATGCTGGGATGTTGATAAAGGGTGCTGATGGGCGAGGTTTTCAATCGGGAACCTCATTGCCAGCCTCGTGTCGAGGACCCACAGAAGCAGTCATTGGTGTACGAGACGTGCGTTGAAACTCAGACAGGAATGTCTTCCGTGCTATGCATCAGCTTGATTTCATTGACTTGCGAGTATTTGGCCGGGACACAATGTCTACTCCAGGTTGTCTTTCCATGGCTCTCAGACGAAATGAAAAAGTGTTGGTGTTTATTACAATAATATACTGGTATACTGGAACATCTAAGATAGGGGTGAAGGAAGCTGATTCTTGTACGTGTCGTGGAAACCGTGGTCTGTTCGGATCATTAGTCCTTTCACTGCACTCAGAAGGATAGCACTCACGGTGAGTCACTTGCATGCCCCTGACATGGACTAAAGAAGCGCCCTTTGGGCTGGATTCTATGCCACATCCGGTGCCATGCAAGTTGCGAAGTCGCGTGCTTCTGCCTCTTGCCTGGCAATGGTTTTAGCTCTTGCTTCTTGTACGCGTCGTGGGGACCGTTGTCTGTTCGGATCGTCAGTCCTCATCTTCAATCTGCACACGAAGAGAGACGATACCCACTTTCCCTTGCCACATAATCCTGATTCCCGGGACAGACAGTGGCCTTATCCCACTGCGCTCCTAGATGCTGATTCTTGTGAATCATCGTCGTTTCCATCCTTTGACGAAGCATCCTCTTGTTGCGCAATGCGGCGCGCAATAACTCCACCCTCCTCCAATATTGAGCCCTGTGCCCGCGCAGGTTCTCGAGGCGTTCTCTGAGGTCGGCGTGTTGTGCCGATACTTCACTGAATATTTTCAGTGCTCGAAGAACGTCTTCTTCTTTCGCTGGTCGGCTGAGGAAGGCTTCGTGGTGCGTGGTTGCATCCTTGCTGTCTACCCAGTCGCTCGCCCGCCGAATTCCAGATACCGAATTGGGTACTGGTAGCTGTAACAGGCCCTTGATGATGTCATCACTTCTCATGTTTGCCCTTATCCCGCAGGCCTATGCATCGTCAGTTTTGGAGCACATCGGAGTGACCATGCATACCTTGGCGAACTTCTGCAGCTTGCAGCAGGGAAGACCTCGAAAAGTCACGGAATTCATCATCAAAGCGCCTTGGGCGGGGTTGGTTTTAGATGGTGCTCTGGATGAGACCATGACGTTCCTAAACTCAAGAAATGAGTCGTCACGGTGAAGACCTACGGGTGCGAGCGATGGCGACTGACCTGTTGTAATCGGCAACTAGTCTGTGGCTAGAAGTGACGGGGTTCGTTGGAGACCTCTGCTTCCAACACACGAACCGGTCGCATTTTATAGAATTCTCGTTCGTGTGGCTCACTCACAAAGGAACAATGTAGGCATGGATCCATTATATCTTTATCATCCTTCTTTACCTGGAAACCATCGTGACTAGATTCTTTGTCCCATTCACCAATGCTGAATGGCGCTCGACCGCTCAAAGCCGTGCTCCACTTCAGCCATGCCTGGGTTATCATGCGCTCTCATAAGGTTTGAGGTCAATAAAGGATGCGCTGTTTTCGCGATCAATAGTTTATGCTGTCGACGAGACTAAAGAACGTCCTTTTACAGGTTGATTCATTGTAGAGGCACGGCATATCCCGCCTTTCACAAAGTCCCACCCGATTCCGTGTGTCCAGTGCCACAGTGCCAGGAAACCGTGCTCTTCCAACGCGGCTCTCGTACAACCAGCCGTCATCCACTGACCCTGCCCGTGTTCACGACACTGTTTTCCTCAAGTCCAGCTCTGGAGCGAGACGGTGCTCAAAAAAAATACGACTGACGATGATTGCATTGCCTTATCTCAAGGCGGAAGCCTGAGATCGCTGCACAAGTGCATTCTTTGATCACCATCTTCTGTGATCTAGTTCTGGGCATCAGATCTAGCGCATCCCTCGATACCTCTTTCATGTCTGGCTCCTTTCGTTTTGTCCCATCGCTCAGGTTATTGTGAGCATGTGTCTCGCCATCGTCTCCCGTGAGTGGACATTGTATGCACGAAATTATGGCCTTGAGATTTCGGAATCGCTCGTCGCTCGATTCGGACCATTGTCTGGAAGCGCGTCAGAATATGCCAGTGACCATAAACGTTGGAAGCTGGGAGTTCGGAAGCATGACGTGCGACTCCTCATTCGGAAGACATTCCACTCGACGCTCAGAGGTCTGCTTCTGGGACTCGGATCGACCGGATCGACCATGTTTCGAATGGATCCGGCACCTCATCCACCGTCTGCGCATGTTCGTATAGTATCGTGGTTCCCTAGTTTCCCGACGACCAGGAAACGGCTGATCTACGTTCGGGAAAAGGTATCCTTGAGCCAACGTACCTATTATACTCGAACCGAAGCAGGGGCGTTGGAACGGTTTCAAGTCGCGACTTGAAGGAGAAACGACGAACATGGTGTTTGTTGGTATTGGAGCACCCCTTCTTGGGAGCTGCCGACACCGTTCAATGCCTACGTTACGCACTCGCGCGAGCGCATCTGAGTCAGGCTACCAGGTGATTTCGACATAAAATGAATCCCAACGCGTCCTAGCGATCGTCTGATCATGTGGGATGCGACATTGTTCGGTCAGGCTGGATTTGGCCTGCTGTAGGATCAACAGGTGATGATCTCGGTTTGCTAAATAAAAAACGAGGACGAGAGAGGTACGGTAAGGATAAGAGACGCGTAAAAGTTTGAGAGTCAACTTGGACATCGATCCGACACTATTTACATCATCAAGCTCAAGGTCAAAACGAATAGAGATGACAAAATGCCACTTGTACAATCGCTCACGACATCCGCCTGAACCGATTCAGCGCTAGTATGGATACATATTCACGGCCATCTTACACATGAAACAGGGACCCAAAATTACTTCTTTTTCTTCTTGGCTTTACCCCCATCCCCTCCTTTCTTCTTTTTTGAGCCGAAGAAAGCGTCGCCCCCACGTACACAGGCGTCGACTGGTTTAGTCTCTTGGAAAACATCGGTGGGAATGAAAACGCTTTCAACGCAAGGCTCTGCCACACAGTCAGGTGGTCCTAAAGCAGTTTCCAGAGGACTCTTCACGCGAATGCTTGCGGCCGACGCTTCCCATGAAAATGTATTGTCTGAGTCATCGAACCCGGAGCTGAAACTGCCTCCAGGCTGCAACGTTATAGGTGACTCAGTTGAGTCATCAAACGCGTTGGGATGTTCCGGCGGCAGAATAGAGAAAGGAGGGAACAAAGGGGGTGGGGAGGACTCGTATGTGGAAGTAGGCTCGGAGTCGGGCGACCGAGGCGGCGCACCAGGTTCCTTGACCCACGAGAGCGGTGCCTTCAATATCCTGGTATGGATGCCAACGATGATATCAGCGCCATGGTGGAGCTCCTTGTTTGCAATACGCTTGGCAAAAGTAGGGAAACCTGTGAGGACAGGGGCCGAGGCAATAAAGGAGTACAGCAGATCGAGCTCCATCTCGAGTAGTTTTGGGTGCCTGAGATACAGATACAGTATTCAGCAAAACGAATAAGCTATCACCATGTGATCGCAGACGCACCCCGAAACAAGGCTGCACGACAGCTCTTCGAGGATGTTATTCTCGGAAAGGTTGTTCCTAATGTGCGCAAATGCTGCGTCGCGAAGACAGTCTAGCCCGACCTAACGCGGGTCATTAGGCATACTCTAATACGTGGGCTGTGCCCGGCTTACCTTGCAGGCAAGGCGATACATCGATTTAGCAGAACACTTTGGCTCATCCAGAGAGCTCGTTGTCGATTCGCGGGGTTTCCCTGCCGGCGCCGCTGAAGTGAGCGGCAAGAAACTGACTTGACCAGTGTAGAGATAGTTCAAGAGGCTGTACCATCTACACGCCCAACATCACTCAACCAGACGAGCCGATAGACACTGACGCAAGCTCACGTTTGAAAGGCAGTATCTTTGACAAGGATGTGTCGATTGCCTAAAAGGCGCAGGCGCGCAGCGATATCGGGGTGATTCACCCCCTTGTTGTCTCCGCCGAGCGGCCCCTGCACCACGGTCTCACTGTCCATCACTGAAGCCAGTGAACCAGTTCCATCAAGGGATGGCCCGTCTAAGCTTGGGTTCTCAGGGCTCATAACAAATATGTCCGAGTCGCCCGATTCGGAGCCGTCTTGAGATAACCTAGCCAGACGAATCAGATGCAAAGAATTAGACGAATAGAGGGTCAACTAACTCATCGTCATCCCTTGGTAGTCGTGTAATTCTGATGCGGGAAGACCTGTGTCTCAATGCGAGCAGAATCTTTGACCTGTCTGTACTCCTAGCTGGAAGCTCTTCAACATCATCCTCGAAATCACTGTCACTTTCATAGCCATAGTCGTCGATGCCAACGTTGCTCGGAACGTCATGGTCATCCGTGAGGTCGCTCAACGAGGGATCGGAAGCGTCTACGTCCGAACTCAGCACTACACGCCATTGAATACGACGAGCATCCCGATATATAAAAAACCACACACAATTCAAGAAATATTTGGAGTTCTTCGCCAGAAGAACATTGTTTGCACAAAGAACGCGAGGCTTGGTGAGTCGACGCGACGTTGCAGACCTCGCAGAAAACAGATGAAATTGGGTGTTGATGAGCTCTTGGCCGAGGAGGGACTTTCTGAGAAACTCGTGTATGCGCTCCTGTTTTCTTGAATCTACCCGAGACATGCTGGGATGTGGGCTGCGCTGACAGACAAAGTCTTCAATCCGAGAAGTTTATTGGGCCACAGGAGGTTCACTAGGACGTCATTGAAACTCAGAAAGGAGAATCTCGCACCACAGCATGTCGTCACTTTCGGCGAGTCTGACTCTGTATCAGACAGCCTCCGATGATCAACAAGTCACAGACACTAGGTGAGACAGACTAGCTGGACG
Organism: Royoungia palumana; assembly: GCA_038089855.1. Classification (NCBI taxonomy): domain Eukaryota; kingdom Fungi; phylum Basidiomycota; class Agaricomycetes; order Boletales; family Boletaceae; genus Royoungia; species Royoungia palumana. Next base: position 4,442 of record JBBPLQ010000100.1, on the reverse strand, counting down.
CTAAGGGGGGGATGAGTTAGCCGTGAGAAAGTATGTTTGGCTCATTAGTATGACAACGCTGACTGTGCTATTACAAAATGTTGAAATCCGACATGCGTTCATTACAACCAAACATGAGCAAACTATGCTTAATCAATAGCTTACTATTAGTAAGCTTTGTCTGTAATCAGGGGACCAGAGAGCTAACTAATGATACAACTTACGTGCTCCATCGTTTGTCTCACTACACAAAAGAATAGTGAGCTCGTTCTTGCTCCTCCTCTGACCAGTCTTTAGAGTGTCTGCAACACTATGGGCATTCCCCTTCCGAGGGTCAGTTCACCTCAGGCTTCTCGTTCAGCGTCTCGCCAATGAGGATGCCAGCTAAATGCGATCTGTAGACCGTTACTATCGACGCCAGGATCCCCCTAACCTTGCCCGTTCCCTTTTCCTTACCCTTTTTCGTGGTCTCCGTGAACGCAAGTGGTATCCGTGCGACAGGCTTGTCGTCTGTCGACAAAGATTCTGTTCAAACCCAAGTCCGTGGCGGACCCCACACTTTTGTGTTGTCAATAGAACTCGAGTCGTTGCTCAAACGACGAACATGAAGATCACCACAGCACACTTGATCAGCTGAGGAATTTCAAAGAGACATGTCGTCACCACTAACACATTCATGTGGTCCATCGAAAGTTATCAGACGCACCACCTTTAAGTCACCGGAAGGCACTCATAGCCCCCACAATGCGTTGGATATTAGAACAGAGCAGATCGGTGCGGACTACAAGCATGGGCGGAAGTAAACGTAGGGACTCACACCAGTCGTAACAAAGGTCGCGTGGAACCTTGCATGGAACCAATTGGGCCGTCGAACAAAATCGATCAGAAACGTTGAGTAACGCAGAGTCCAAGTCAAACGACTATAAGTCGTCATATGAAAAAGTGGAGCTAGGGTACTGCAGTTGTCATTGGCAGATGCGACTGCTATGAACAACATCAATGGATTTATCGAAAGCAAAGACAGCGTACATTCTTCAGACTTTGTTGTCTGTCGCTCGTCAATAGCCTTGAACAGTCTCCTCCACAGGGAAAGTTGATTGCCGACCGGGAGTAACACTGGACGGAATTTGGACCGCGTAGCACAAATTTGAGCCTAGGAAATAGTCCCAAAAGAAATTTGCGACGGCGGGAGAACGGTACTCAGCATAATGTAAGGAAAGAAAGTGGGGCGTAGCAGTGTTTTACAGCCCCCTTCCTCCCCAGTTCTCTTGGGACGTATCAGACACGTTGAAAGAGGCTAGAAAAGCTAGAGATGCAGAGGGAAAATGGTAAAAACACGAACCAGGGAGAGTGCGAGTAGTACATTCAAGTTGAGAACTTTTCTCGTTAGTACACACAACCAGTTCGCTGCGATCATCGAGTTCGTCCGCAGCGGTGCTAGCGGTGGCTTTGTCACGGCCCAATTGCTTACGTGCTACATAGCGTTCGTCGGCTACGACATGCCGTTGGACTCGGAGCTCGATGTATCATACGGCCCACGCCTCCCCATGTTTTCAACCCGCCTTTATAAAATGGATCATGCTATTCACCGACTGGGGTTTCTCTCTCGCGTCCAGGAGATGCATGTGATCCGAAACCAAAAGTTGTACTTTGTTCCATATCGTCGAGAAAAAGTTGTTCACGTCACTAACCGCCACAGCAGTAGCAATGCTCAATGATTACGGAGTGTTCTCATGCTAATGATCTTTTTGTCCACGGTTAAATAACCATGGTACCAGCCGCTTGATCGCTCCCCTCGCACTCATCATGTCCTCTGACCTGGCGCCGGAGTACATCCATCTGAACAACTATATATCCCGTGCGCTCACTTTTGGTCCTCAATATTCGACAGATCGGTTGATCTGACGAGTTTATGCAGTCGCTGTCGTCACTGCTGTCGTATACGATTACCGTGAGTGATACTACCATGTGTTATTTCTTCGACTCCAACCCTACTACCACAGTCCTTGCCTTGGGGAGAGAAGTAAGTTACGTTAGGCCGCACGTCTTATCTTTGGATTGACCACCATAATGTTTGAAGATACACTTTGTTTGGGTAGGGATCAGCATCATCGACGATGAAAATGTGACCTTTACACCAGTCCTGTAGTCTAGGCCATGGACCCGTGTCTCTACCATCTTTGTTTTAGTACGTGTCAATTGATTCTGTCACAAGCATAGCGAGTTAACTGGTCTGTAGGTTCGCTATATCGGTCTTACTTGGGCCATGTAGGTCATGATTACTATGACGCATATACGATACCACTAACAACGACTCTAATCAAGTCTGGGTAGTCTCAGTATGTTCCAAACACATTTAAAGACTCGTCGATGATCAAAAATACTTTTAGATGGTACTTCATTCATTCCTGGACCATTAACAGTTCGTATTTTCCCCAATCCTTCTATCACAATTCACTGTTTTCTGCTAGTTGTATGTGTCGAATTTTCGCCACGAACATTGGTTGATATTAATTCTATTTTGTAGGTGTAAGCGTGTCGATCTTCGTCCGGATACGTCGTGACCATATTATCAGGTACCGTGATTGTTCTGACAAAATCATTAGCATACCCAATATTTCTTGCTGCTGCTGATTGTAAGCATACTACCATATCTTCTGATTTCATCTCATCTGGCAATTTCAATATATAGTAGTGATGGTCCTAAGGGTGTATGCACTGTGGGGTCGATCCAAAATAGTTTTTTCCGTTCTTCTGTTCCTCTGGGTGTCAGAGATTCTCGTTTCCTTGGTTCTTTTCGGCGTCTATTCTGATCCGAGCACGCATCTCACAGGTATGTTCGTTGCCAGTGACCTTGAGGTATGACTGCAATTTCTTACCGACAGCACCTTGTTTCGTAGTCACGGTCGCTCGAACAGTAAACTTCTCGTATTGTTATGACGTGTGGCATGGTACACCATCTCACTTGATATTCTACGTTGATCTTCCCAGGTTTACTCTTGGTGCCGCACTTTTGACGCTTGCCATTATCCCAAGCCTAAAGCGGACGGTGAGGATGTACAAAGCAACCAAGCAGTGGCAACCGAACAGGTACATTCAACAATTTATGAAAGATGGCCTTCTATATTTCCTAGCGTACGTCTTTTTCCCCTTTTCGCCTCCTTCCCGGAACCTGTGGCATTCCAAACACATTTTTCACGCCCACGAAATTGGACGGTTTTCTCTAGGAATGAACTTTACAACGTCTGTGCTACCGTGTTCCAAAGCTACTCCCTGGGGAGCGGCGCGTGGATGCTCTTCCTGGACATGTTTTTCTACGTCACCATCTGTCCCATGATGCCTCGATTCATCCTCGACGTGCGAGCGTTGTATGACGGCGACCTCCGGGGGGTCCATTGCAGTGCGAGGTACAGCCGTGCCGCTGTAAACGGCAGCACGCGGGGGATCGACACGGGCTTCGGGATGTCGTTGCGACCGGTGACCACCGGCGAGGACATGAACTTGTCTCGGATGTCTTTTGCGGACGTCGCCACGACCGATGGAAGCTCGGCGCTTGATGGAGATTCGGACGACAACGTAATTACGGATAGCGATATCGTGACAGAGGCAATCCCGATGCAGAGATGGTGATATCGGGCTGGGTTTGAACAGGACTTCTGGTTGGACTCGCTACTGGACTTGATATGTTGTACTGTATAATACGGATAGATAATGGCAGGCAGGCATGTCTCCTTAGTGTAAATAAAGCACTCCGACCCACCTTGTCCATGCGCAGTATAAAACAAAACCGCGCACAGAACAAAAGCAATAATGAAGATCGCGATTTGACGTTGCACATACAAATAATGATTGGGCTCAACGGTTAGATTTTCGATACTCTTATTACATACATGGTGCTGCAGCCTTTTCTTCTACTTGAGCTATACGTGCCTGGAGCGAGCTCAAACTTGAGAAACAGGACTCGCGTGAAACGTGAAGCTTACATGATCCTCGCAGCTACGCATTGGCAGGCGGATGCCCAAAGCTGAAAGGGCTCGATGTCGTGGTCTTTTGGTTGTCCGTCGTGCCAGCACTGTCTCGTGCGAAGGAAAACGTCGTGCGGCGTTGTGATTCCGCTTCTCCCGTCGCCACAACCGGGCCAAAACTTGTACTAAATGCGGAGAAACGCGATGGATTCGGGTCAGTCAACGCCGCAGCAAAAACGGTTGCAAAGGCCGTGGCAGGATCGGACTTGGAAACAGATGTTGATCCTGTGGAGCCTGACGATACAGCCGGTTTTGAACTAGAGCCGAAGGCTGACCCTGTCGCGCCAAAGCCGAAAAACGGTGTCGTGGTGCTTGACGTGGACGCGGGCGCTGGATTGCCAAAGGACGGCACTGAGCTCGAATCAAGGGGTGGCGTTGGGGTACTCGAAGTGGGAACTGAGGCTGCAGTGCTCGATAATGGTCTCAACATTGCGAACC
>JBBPLQ010000099.1:0-56388 GCA_038089855.1 Royoungia palumana | reverse complement strand
GTCAACATGGCCAACCACTGGCGCAGAAAAAGCTCGGGCAACAGGTCTGAGTGAAGTTTTCCATTCAAACTTATTTGGCCGAGTGTAGCGTCCAGTCCAGCGCGAAGCAACTGTCCCGGCCTTGTGTCTCTGGTTAGTTTTCGCTCCACGATTTCCTCGCCTGGTTTCCCTGTTCCCCTTATCTACCCTAGTTGACGCTGCCAGTCCCCCTTGGACTTTCCCACTCATCATACGCTCGGCCAGCGCGATGTTACTATACTGCATCATTGGTGCTCACGTCTGCGGTGTGGTCAGTGGGAAGAGAGGTGGATTTTCAGGGAAAAGGTGTGGAGGGTCCAGGATGGTTCCCGGTACAGCTTGGAGTGCTGTTGGCGGTGGCGGTTGGCCTTGAGCGTTTCATATCGAAAACCTGGAGCAAGTACCCCCTTCTGTATTGTAAGTTTTGGCGACAATGCCGCATCCAACAGGTTGGAAGTTTATATCTTTCTCGACCAGAAGAACTGATGAGTGCCTCATCATCAAGACTTGCATGCATTGCACGACACACGACACTTGTAGACATCTACATTCATCCGGACGTGGAGTCGCTCTTTTTATGCTCCTTTGCATTCCCCCACGATACCTGTATATCTCCGGGGACCCTGGTTGCGGGAATTCGGGCTAGGTTAAGTTGGCAAGTGATCCGCCCCTGTGGACGACGTCCAGGTTAATAACCACCAGCTTTTTGTATTGCAGAGATTCGAGGAATGCTAGGGTACCGTCTTTGATGTGATCTGGAAGCTGATCGGTCCCGTACGATAAGGAGCATCCGTGATCGTTAGTGTGACGACTAACGCTCCCCAAGAAATATATGTTTCCGATCCACACGGATCAAATTACCTCCAAGCCCTGTCGTGTTCAACATGGCTACTCAGACAGCTTTTTGGCTCCCAGCAATCGGCTCCGAATTCAAGGTTGACAAGAGCGAGATTCCTGAACCTGGGCGAGGCGAGGTCCTCGTCAAGCTCAAGGCGACTGCACTCAAATCACGTCGACCTGACCAGCCAAAAACGGGCTCTTTCTGAGTGGAAAAATATCCAGAGTCATCGGAGAAAATGGCCACGCTGATGAGGCCACACCACTGTCCTTGCATTTCACCGAGTAGAAAGCATGCAGTCATGACGTCGCCTGCGGAGACGCAAAAGTAGTGGACGTCTTTTAGGTTATGATACGCGCCAACAAAGTCTGCGTTGCATTCCCGGGGCACCTCGAACGTTCTGCTGATTATCTGCGCCGTATCACATGTGTCGTCGTGATTCATGCCACTTCCGAGTCAGCTGTCCATTCCGTTACGGGTTAGATCAAGACATACACACCCTTGCATTGGCACATCGCGTCCATTCTTCTAATCCCGGGAGTGTGGCGAGAATAGCGTTCTCTCGGCCCCTCTGATAATCGCCATGCCCAAGCCACACGCCAACGTCGGTAAATTCCGCATTGGCCGATTCACTGAATGGTCCCGCGATAAGGCTATCATAAAAGTTGGATGTGGCGGTGGCTCGGGCTGCCGAGGTGAGTCGGTGCATGAACCGCAGGGGCGGAGACGCAAAAAGACGCGCATGTGAAACGCTTGCGATCGTTGATTATCCGGTCGTCAAAGAACAGGAAGCTGGTTTAGAGAAGATCATGGTGGTGTATGGGTCGTTCCATCTCCCGGACAACCGTGCGCTCTGAGCCTAAGTTTGCGACGGCGTTGACGACGTAGCTTGCAGAAGGGAATATCAATGTGCGCTGTCTTTTTTTGTTAGTAGTATGGGCGAGTGAACGCGTTTCTGTTTGTAGCCGATCAAAGTATTATAGGGGGATGAATGGGGTCAAAGAGGCTGGAAGCGGGTAGCCTGAGTGCAAAGAAGTTGGTCGTGCATCCTCCCGAGACGCGTGCTTGACCGGTGGATGGACCAAAGCAGCTTGACGGTGTATCCCGTGTGCGTATGAGTTAGCTGTGTGACGTTCTGATTTCGAGGAGTACTTTGGTGTACTCTTTCTTTCAGACCTGCCACATATGGCATCGTAAGCAATGTGTGTCAACCTCCGCCACCATCTTACCAATGATCACCGACTAAACATGTCTTCAATCATCACCAAAGTTAGAATGGCGCTGATTCAAGTTGCATAATTCAATGGCTTACGAGACGTGAGTATCAATACTAAGCCGCCGACTTGCGTCATACCTCGGGCTGTAGCATAAATGGGTTCCAAATCAGACTCGACAGAACCAACACATCTCCTTCGGAACCTCCTCTAAACCAACTTCAGACATGGCCACTCAGAAGGTGCTTTGGCTGCCAAAAATCGGCGCCGAGTTTACCCTTGGGACGCACGCCATCCCCGAGCCTGGGCCCGGGGAAGTTCTCGTCAAGCTCGAAGCCATCGCACTCAACCCGCTTGAGTGGAAAATCAGACAATCAGGCTTTTTCATGGTCAAAGAATATCCAGCTATTGTGGGCGAGGACGGCGCTGGTGTCGTACACAAGGTCGGAGAAGGAGTGACCAATTTGTCCCAAGGGGACAGAGTGTGAGTGTGTTCCTCAGCTTGCGTCGCCACATGGATGCTCACTGTTTCGCCATTCAGATTCTTGCAGACGTCTTTTGGGAACAATTACGGTACCTACCAGCAGTACTGTCTGACCAACGCAGCGATCGCTGTCAAGGTTCGTTCTTGTTAGGCGTGTGTTGTGTGTTCTCGCCTGATGGTATGTTGCGCAGATTCCTTCCAACATCTCGTTTGAGCAAGCTGCTTCCGTCGCTACCGGTTTCAACCCGTTTGCGGTGGCTACATATGCACAACAGCCACAAGGGTTGGGTTTTACGCCACCGTTTGACGGAGGTGCTGGAAAGTATGCAAATCAACCTATCGTTATCATGGGAGGCGCGGCTTCCCTTGGCCAATACGGTACGTCCGCATGTTCGTCTTCGTTCGCGCGACACGTTCTCACCCATCACTCAGCTATTCAGCTTGCAAAGCTGTCCGGGTTCTCTCCCATCATCACGACCGCGTCGCTCCACAACCAAGACCTTTTAATTTCGCTCGGTGCGACGCATGTTCTCGATCGGACGCTTTCCGCTGCCGAGTTGAGATCACACGTCGCCAAGATCACGCGCGCCCCCATCACCTACATATTTGACGCAGTGTCTTTCGAGGCGACCCAGCAGACGGCGCTTTCTCTGCTTGCACCAGGAGGAACGCTCGTTGTCGTCACTGAGCAACAAGTTCCAGAGGAAGACGACAAGAAAATCCACATGGTGATCGGAACTTTTCACGTACCCCCGAATCGTGCGCTCGGTGCCAAGTTTTCGGGTGCGCTAACACGGTGGCTTGAAGAAGGGGCGATCAAGGTGTGTTGCGCAAACAAACGATTGTTCGGGATTGGGCTGACTTTGCTGCTCCACGTACAGCCGAACAAGATCGAGGTGTTACCTGGTGGTCTGGATGGGATCGTAGCTGGGTTGAAGAGATTGGAAATGAACGGCGTCAGCGCGACCAAGCTCGTCGTGCGCCCCAAGGAGACCCCCGACGAGCCATGAGCGATCAGATCTAGTTGGCCAGGACAACAGTTTTACGACGCCTCTTTTTTCCATCATGTGTTTTTACTGCTGCAATTTATTCGATTGTCACTTCAAAGCAGATTTTTTGACCAAGTCGTACGGTGCTTGTTCCTACAGACCTGCCAGACGAATGACGGCTCTTTTCCTGACTCGGATGAAATCCTTCGTAGTAGATACGACTTGCAATACAGCGGGAACAATGGAGGGGGAAAAGAGAAGAGAAAGCAAAGGTAAAGACGGTCACATCGGTGACGGTGAGCAAGGATCTTGGTGCATTCCGCAGGGGTGTCTCCTTCGTCGCGATCATCAAACGAACAGATTGATTGCGTTCGAGGGACTAATGATGCGTGCAATGGGGTCCGACGCCAGAAGAATGCACAACGCACTGGTGATAGAGGCGCGCTGTTCGTCTGCATAAATCCCAAGAGAATGTACCTGGCAACCTTGTTAGGATGGTCAAAGTATGCAATAGGGCCGGCCAACGCCGCTCACCAAACGACGTTGGACACGGGGTGGAATCCCGAGTCGCCACCATGGTCCATGAGCTGTGAAATCATTGGGTCCTCCCACGGCCGGTCGCTAGCTTCGGTGAACTCGGGAGAAGAGAGAGAAATGTCTATTCGGAAGGCCAGGATGCGACCTGCATTTGACCTAGGAAGTGATACAGGCAAGCTGAAACGAGAAACGGATCAACATCTACATGGTTACATGGGTTTACACACTCCCGCGCATTGCAAGGACAATAGCTTGTGCACTATCGAGAGCGTTGCGAAATATAATCGCTCAGTAGGTCACGAATCCTTCATTGAAGTAACCATTCTGAATCTTGAGTTTCTAACAATGCTCCTAGATTCGGGATGATAGGAAGAGGTACTGACTGGGAAGAGCAAGACCGACCTAGAAGCAACACATCGGAGACATATCTTAAAGTCACTCTGGAGACGGTGATCTACAACATCCGGTCTTGCCTTTTCACAGCTATATCGATAACGGTCATGGAACTAAAAGAAGGTCGAATGTCATACTACCAGCAAAGGTGCAGTGCACGACCATCGCTGGTAAAAACGAGTTGACGTTCAGTCCGCGAGTGGATAACGATCATTCGTGGCAGCACCGGAGCATCGCAGCGCGATCCAATCGGCTCCCTCGCTCGTGAAAGCGGGGTCGAATGCTGTCAGTCCCCCAACAACATCGTCAATGCACGTACGCCGCTGGCCGCCCTCTGTTCCTGCGGGACTGGATGACAGCAGGTCACCAGTTTGTACCCATCATCGTGCCGTGTACCGCAGGCACCCTTCCCACCTTCATCAATAACGAAACCCCAGCCGTACGCACGGTGTCTGGACAGGGACAGGGACAGCGCCAAGATTGACGACGATGGGAGTGGGACACTGAAAGGTATCCATGATCGTGAGGTCTGTGATTGTCGTTTATCATCTGGTGCCTGGTTTTCGGTCGCGGGTGGGATGGGCAAGGTTACGCGTCGCTTCCGCGTTTCTGGTTGACGTGCTGGTCGTGGAGCGGTTGGCAGAGGATCACGACAAAGTCGTTCCGAGTTCATTCGCCCGACCTGTGACATCGAGCTGACGATACTGGGATCCTATGGAAACACGTCAATTACGGCTACATACGAGTGCCTGTCCGATAGGCGACCGATGGGCAAGTATACAAAGTAACAACAGGCGATTCGGAACGTACTGGCAGACCCTCTCTCAGATCAAACTGACCCGCGTCCGAACCAGGCCACCTCTCCAATTCCTCATCCCAGCACTGCGGTGATGTGCCCAATCGCCTTGCATCCTCGCGAATGCATCCTGGATATGTTCGGGCCGCAACGCCATCCTTGCTTCGGGAGGGGGGAGGAACAATGAGCTCGTCGGCAGCGGTGCGTCCTCGTCGTCCTCGTCGTCATCCCCGCCGTCTCTTCGTGCACGCTTCCCACCATCCAGGCCCATCCCGGTCGCTTTTCGTTTCCCAAGCAGAGGCGAGGTCGATGAGGGGGTATAGTCGTCCCGCAAATACGACTCTTCGAGCGATTTCTTGACGTCGAGGCCTGCCAAAGTGAGAGAACGGACCATCTCAAAGGCAAGGAAGCCGACGATATCGACCGTGTCGTCGTTGGCTTTCAATTCGAGATGAGCGGGAAGATTTAGAAAGTCTCGAAAGCGCTTTGCTGTGCATTGAGTGAGCATGGACGTATATGTTCGCGCGCGTCCGTACCTTTGCGATAGGTGAAGCTGGCCTGTCGACAGTCGGAATAATGCTGGTATTCTTCGCGCGTCATTTGTCGCGTCGCGTCGTCGGCCTCTTTCAAGCGCTGGATCGAAGCCTCGTGCGCCTCGATGTCGTCTTCGTCCTCTTCGTCGTCTGATTGGTGGCCTGATTGTCGGAGGACTTCAGAATAGATGGTAGATATTTCCCAAGGAAGCTTGATGGTGATTTTTTGGGCTTTTGCTGTGAGTTTGTCTAGATACGGAGCGTGAGTGAAAGGGGGAGGGAGAGGCTGGGTGGCGTACCGTCTGCACCGTCCTCGAGGGCTTCGACTTCGACCGCTCCACCGGCGTCGCCGCCGCTGTCTTTGGCGTGCTTGCGGACGTCCTTCCACGAGAGATATGTACGGAGACGGTTGACCTTGCCTCTATCGTGACGGATGAGAAAGATGAGATCCTCGGCGGTGAGGTAGCGTGCACCTCGACGGTTGGCGAGGGCGCGGGCCTGGAGGATCTGTAGAGAGTCGAGCAGGCCGAGGGGTATGAAAAGATGTGCGTACGAGTTCGATGAGCTGGCCACGGACGATGTCCTCGACGAGATTGACGGTCTCGTGATTCGGGTCTTGTATCTCGCCAAAGACGAACATCTGGACGAACGAGGGGGTCGGCGCTGCGCCCGGCGAGACGGACAGGGAGCACGGACCATTTGGGAGATTTCCTGGGTGTATTTGTAGTCTCGTTGTCCATCGAGGCGTCTGACGGGCTGTGGGGCGATGACGGGTGCTGGGACGGAGGCGATTGGGACGGGGGGTGCTGGTGCGACGGGGGTGGAAGGGACCGAGCTCGAGGGCACCGACTGTGTGGGCTGTATGGGCGTGGCTTGTTCGGGACGAGGCTTGTAGTATTCCATCATCGTGGTTCAAGCGACAAGTGAACATTAGGAAATGTCATCGGATAACATGCGTAGACCGTACAAAAAGCCTGCCCCGTCTGTCCACGTCCGCCTCACAATGTCCTTCAGTGCGCCTCTCGAGCTGCCCCTCTCGCCAGAGACCCTCGCTGCGGTAAACGAGCACCTCCGCTCGCTCGATGCACCCGAGATCCTCGAATGGGGCCTCAAACACCTTCCCCATCTCTACCAGACCACTGCGTTCGGTCTCACGGGCCTCGTCGCCCTCGACATGCTCTCCAAGGTCGGATCTGCCACCCAGCCACCTCTCATCTTCGTCGACACCCTCTATCACTTTGCCGAGACGTACGCGCTGGTGGCAGAGGTCGAGAAGCGGTACGGAATCAAGGTGAACGTGTACAAACCCGAGGGGTGCGCGACGGTGGCCGATTTCGAGGCCAAGTGGGGGGAGCGATTTTGGGAGCGAGACGAAGACACGTACGATTTTGCGGTCAAGGTCCGTCTGTGCATGCTAGGGGTCGACGAGTGACGGCAACTGGCGCAGGTCGAGCCCGCCCAGCGTGCTTATCAAGAGCTGGGTGTCCGGTGTGTCATCACCGGTCGACGGGCGTCCCAAGGCGCCGATCGCGCGTCGCTGGAGCCGCTCGAGGTGGACGCCACGGGCCTTGTGAAGCTGAACCCGCTTTTTGCGTGGAAATTCGACCGGATTGACGAATACATCAAAGCGAACGCGGTCCCGCGCAACCAGCTGCTCGACCAGGGGTACAAGAGCGTCGGTGACTGGCACAGCACGGCCAAGAGCGGGGACGGGGACGGGGGGGAACGCGCGGGACGGTGGGCGGGCAAGGAGGAGAAGACGGAGTGTGGACTGCACAAGGACTACTTTTTGATGAGGGCGAAAGCCAAGGTGGCGTCTGTGTAGTGCTAGTAGCGAATGGTCACGAAGATGCGCGTGCTCGTCCGTCCCTTGTCTCGTCTTGCCTCCATCTGGGGCAGAGCCAGCATGCCCAACCCCGTCCTCAGCCCCCCCCTCTCCGACCTCACACCTTTCCCGCCCCTCCCACCCATCCACGACGCCCACATCAGAACAAAGGTATTCACCCACCGCAGCTTCTATGCCCGCCCCAACCACGTATTCGAAGACCGTCCAGACGACCCCAGCCCCGACAACGAAAAGTGTGTCCCCGTCCCGCAGCCCTCGCGAGACTCACCCCCCGCAGATTCGAGCACCTAGGCGACACCGTCCTGGGGCTCGTCGTCACCAGTCTCCTCGTAGACATGTACCCCAACCTGCATGTCGGTCCTGCCACGGTTCGTCCCTCTCTGTTCCCGTGACTCTGAGCGTCCATGTTTTCCCATGTAGAAAGTCCGAGCGCTCATGGTTGGCAACCCCACCCTTGCAGCCATTTCGTGCCGGTACGAGTTGCCCGCCCGGCTCAGGTTACATCCCGCCCAGACGGTCACCCTCAGGGCCAGCGTCCACGTCCAGGGCGAGTCCACCCTTTCCCGCTCCTCTGTCCCTCGTCTCACACGTCCCCACAGCCGACGTTTTCGAAGTCAGTCCCTGCGTGTGACTCGCCGTCCCTTGCTGACGCCACCCTGCAGTCTTACGTGGGAGGGCTGTATCTCGATCAGGGCCTCCCCACAGTCGAAAAGTGGCTCAAGGCACTGTTCAGACCCTACACCACCGAAGCCTACACCCGCGTTCGGGCCCAGCACGGCCTTCCTCCGCTCCTCGCGCCGGTGTCGCCCCCACTCACACCAAGCACGAGCACCTCCTCATCGAGCCCGCTTCCGTCTTCAGATGAATCTGCCAGCAATCAAATTAGAAGCACGGCGTCGTCGTCGTCCCCGGCGCGCCGCATCCCACACCAGCACCCGCATGCGGTGGGCACGCACACCACAACGGGCCACCTGGCCTTGTTCAATCAAAGGCTCCAGAAAGAGAAGCGCGAAGTCGAGTGGGTCTACGACGATTCAAGCGTCGCTGAAGCCACGGCCACAACCCCTATCTGGGCCGTCCGCGTCGAGGTCGACGGCGAAGTCTTTGGCAGGGGCAGAGGCGGCACCAAGAAGGCGGCGCGAAACGAAGCCGCCAAGGAGGGTCTCATTCGCATGGGTATCGACGTGTGAAGGTGGGTGTTCCGCGTGCGATGCACACCGACCGCAATGCTGATCCCATGGCGGGTAGGTGTGTCCGGGTGCCTTGTGCATGACTTCTCCAGACTCCCGCTGGTGTGGGGTTCGAAATGCGTCCGCATCCTTCCCCTGCGTCGGTGTGCAGAAGTAGTGCATGGGCTACGTCATGTGTTCGTCCTGCAGATATATCCCTAGCATACCCGTGTTCAACCACGCTCTTTTTGTTTTTCTCGTCCTTACGACGTTCAACACGCTGCGAATATAACCATGGACTGGACTAGTTCTACCATCCCTTGTGGCATGTTGAGAATCACGACGGTCGCCGGTCGCCGTCCGACCGTAGACACACCCGTCCGAGGTCGTCCACCGGTGGTGCCCCCCATACGAGCGTCTTGCGCGTCGGGTCCAACAAGCGCGGGAATGCGCTGTCCAGTATGGGGGCGAGTATACCCCTCGGTCGCGAATCCAGCACCGACGCACCCACCACGCCGCTCTCCGAATCTAAACCTGTCTCCGCCCGTCCCCTCGCCATCATCTCTTTCGCCTCCTCGTCCACATCCGAGAAATCGTCCTGCTTGACGGCGCGAATCGAGTATGCCCAGACGGCGGTGGCAAAACCGGCGAGGACGAGCCCGGTGAGGGCGTTTTGGAGACGGAAGGGTTCGCGAGCGCGAAGAAGTCCTGGAGACATGACCTGGCGTTAAAAACCAAGATCAAGATGTGGTCATGGCATGGAACGAGCGACGGACATAGCTACGGGGTCGATAGGATCGACCAGCTTCTTTGCGCGACAGGTAAGACATGGGTCGTGTCGTTACTGGTGGCTGTGCAACCCGTACACTACTACTCCCTCGCCGCCAACGTCTTTTGCAGTCTGTCCAGCTCTCTTTCTCGGTCCATCAATATACCCCTCCACTTGTCCTGTTCTTTGATGACCTTCCCCCGCGCCTCCTCCAACCGTTCCGATTCCTCCTTTTCCATATCACTCGTAAACTCGGGCACACCATGCCGTTTCGTCTCTTGCAGCGACGCTGGATTCGATGTATGGAACGGGATCGGTTTCTTCGTACCCTTGGGAAGCGGCGTCGGCGGGTGGGCAGTGAGCAACGTGAGAAACGATTGAAATGGGTCCGTAAACACGATCTCATCATATTGCCACGAATGCACCGGACCGAGCTTGGCTGCACTTTCGGGCGACGGAATCTCGGGCTCGGGCGGGAACGCCGTGCCAGGGACGGGGAACGTGATGGACCAGGGATGCAGCTTGAGATGATGGTAGAGCGTGACGGCTTTTTCGCCCGATTCGGCTACAAAGTTGATTCGGATTTGAATCTCGAATTCGCCCCAGCTGTCCGACGTGGGTCATCGTCTAGATACAGCGGTGAGAGAGGAGGGTACTTGCCCCGTCTCTGAGACCTCGAACGGTGCTTTATCGACGTCTAGGCCCATCTGAGCGTGGACGTGTCAGTGAGACGACAGGACGTACTTCGAGAAGGAGTGGTGTAGGTCTCGTGGAGCTTGAACGTGACGCGCTTGATAAAGTACCCCAGATCGTCTGCACCCCCGACGGTGTCCGAGTCTGGCGCGCTCGCAGCGCCTCTGACAGCGACCGTCCACCGATGGGTATGTCCCTCTGGCGCAACCTCCTTCTCATCCGGTGTCAACACCGTCGCCGTGTTCCCATAGATGATCGGTCTATGGATCGTCACGCCCTGCAAGAAATAGAAGACGGGTGGTGGTGAACGGACGAGGAGAACGTACTCGCACGCGGACGCGGTCTGCCATGCGCGTTTGATGGCTCGGGCGGGTTCGGCAAGTCCAAACGCCGTTCAGACTCCGACCGTACCTCGAACTCTCTCCACTACCACACAAACGGCCATGTTCCTCGACTCGCTGGTCAACCGTACGTCCACGTCCGATTCACGTTCTACCGCTGCTCATGTATATTTTTTTCGGTAGGTCCCAACACCGTGCTGGAACAGCAGCGGATCTTCCAGGTATGACAGGACCACTTTGGACCTACGTGACGGTTGTTCACCTCTCTTTACAGTCCTCCCACGTCCCTATTTACATGCGCCCACCACGAGCAAGGCTCTACCTTGGTATGTGCCCACTGTGTTCTTCAATGCGTCGGCACAAACTCCGCGTACGACAGGGTTATACTTTAGCGTGTACGCAGTCGGGATGGTCGGCACCGCCTATGGCATCTACTCCCTTGCATTCGTACGTCTTATTTGGCGCAATGTATATTCTAGCACGGCTGACGGACGTTTTGCTTTCCAGTCCAAGCCAATGAAAAAGGATTAAATACACGCATAGACCTGTTCCCGCTATACACTCATTATCGCCGTGCCTAGGCATGTTCTTTGCGTGAATAAGGAAATCGACTGTCCAGCCGGTCTCGTATACAAATCCTGCTACTTGTACATTAGATTCGATTGTCCCACACGCGTCCTCATCAATGCCATGGAGCCCACCCAGGATACATCTTGGACTGCATGGCAAAGTCAACGACACAGCCGAGAGTGAGAGACCAGAACCACGTACCAAATTAGATTCGTCCGTCGCCTCGTGAATCAACATCTCCACCAGGTTGCTCGTCGAAATCTCCCGCTCTTCATTCCCTGACCCACCGCTCCCTCCTTGATTCCGGGTTCTGATGATGGACGGCGAATACACCCCCCTCAGTTTCCGTTCGATCGGTCGGAGTGCGTTCTTGGCCAGATGTCGCAAATCCGTCGACTGCTTGACCGCATTCCGTCGATCCCGGTCCTGTACCCGTTTTATGAGCGTTTTGACCTCGCTCGCGTGCGTCTGAGACGCACCATTTTTCGCTTCTCGTCCTCCCATTCCACGAGGGGATCATGAATGAACGCGTCGAGCACGCTCATCAGCGAGTCCTTGTTATCCCTCAACAACTGCATCGTCATCTCACATGCGATCCGGAACACCCCTTCGACGCCCGTCACGCCCAACCCGTCGATCATGTTCTGCGTCAGACGGAACGGGACGCGCTCGGGGACTTCCAACGTTTTTCCCTGTCACCGCGTTCAGACGGACGTCGTCCGGAAGACAGGACGCGTACCTTTTCGAACAGACAGTTGAAATCGACGTGCACGACGTCGCCCGTGTTGGTATCGAGAAGGATGTTTTCGCAGTGTCGATCGCCCAACCTATCGTCGCCGGTCATCCACACGACGACGTGCGCGCATCCTCAGACGTACCCCAGGATGAACCCCACCATCGACATGACCGCCGCCGTGCGTCCATACGTCAACCGACTGGAAAGCCACGCCGACGGCTCCGGGAACGTCTCCACGAACCATTCATGGAATACAGGCGGGAATCTAGGCGTGTGATGTCAGCGTCCAGCGCGCACACCATGCTCGGCAGAGGACGTTTACATGGGCAGAATGCGCGTCACAAACAACTCGCCGGCTTCCCTGTCCGGAGCCTCCTTCATCTTTCTGAATGTATCACTCATCTCGGTAGTCTGGGTCCCGACGTCAGCGTGAGGCGTCACTTGGGGTCGAAGATATCTCACCCAATTCTTGATGCGTCTCGCATCGTAGTACCGCATCAAGACGGGACGAACGGGAATCGTGTTTGGAACCCATTGTATGAAGCCACACTCCTCGTTGAGCGTCACAACGCCATATGTTCTGATATCTTTTGTGCAACAAATCAGTCACGACTGAGTACCCCCTTGAAGAAAAAACCTACGAAGCTGCCTTCTTCGCGACTCCGAGTTTGCCTTGAGCAACTTGTTGATGATTGCGTTGAAGTCCATCAACCTTGCGTCCTTGCGAAGATCGTCCTTGGGTTTCCCGAGGAACATGTACGTCTGTCCGTTCGACCCGCGGATCGTGATCTTGCGTGGTTTTGCGAGCGACCGCATAATCTCGATTTCATCCGAAAATTCTATTCACAAAAAAGGTCGACACGACACGTCCAGTAGAGCAGATCGAGCATACCCTCGAACGTCGGCGCCGTACTTGGGAAAGGCACGTGTGTCGAATCCTCTGTCGTAGATGACGCAGGTGGTAAATTGGCAGTGAGCGATTCCTGAAGTGGGATGAGCAGTCTCGACCTGCCGAGCGACGCGAGCGTTGGGAATTCACGTTTCATGCTGAGCGTTCCACGTTCGCCATCGATCGGGTGATTGCACAGCTTGAGAAGCTCCTCTGTCATAGCGTGCGATTGTGTGATGAGCATCGGAAGCTCGGTGTTGGCATTGGCGGGGTCATGCTGATATGGTTCGTGGAGATTGCAACGGTGCAGTAGGAAAGAAGACGTACCCGGAGAGCATCCAGAATCGCTCGTCCTCGCTTCTCTCGGACGGGCTTGGTCGATTTGACGACTGATGTAAAGAGCCACAAGGCTTGGTACGGATACTCGCGGATGACCTTGCTGATGATCCTTGACAACACTTGATACACTGTCTCGTTGTCATGTCCCACCCGAGAGACAATTTGAGGGAAGGCTGTGAACCACTGCCACGACGTTCACCAAAAGCCAACGATATCAGCGAATCGAGGACGTGCCTTGTATGCCGGTATGGTGTCTACCGATTGACCTACGGTCGTCTGAACTTTGGCGAAGATGGCGTGTGTCTTTGTTCTGCCGCTCTCCCCCAAGTCTAACCAAAGCGTCAGTATGCGCGGTATCGCCTGATAGACGTATTTCGATCCCAAGCCGACAGCCTTGACATAATTCATGATTGTATGTGCATTCAAGCGAACACCCCTACTCGATGTTCAGCACGTCGGCCGATCCCGAAGCAGGACCCTCACCTTTCTTCGTCTGGTACCGGAAGCTGCTTGAACGTCTGGTCGTGGAACCTTCCGAGATGGTAGGATGCGCTCTCCATCATAGAACCCTGGCGCGAAGCGACCTGGAATGCTTTCAAAAGAGACGACGCCTCGTAGCGTCCCGACTCGTTCATCCAACGCGCGCGCAAAATATAAGCCTTGGTTAACAATGAGCACACGTCTTATTGAAACAAAAAAAAAAAAGGCATAGACTCGCCTTGGACCGCATTCGCTTCAGCTCGGCATCATCGTCCCCAGTTAAATCGATTGTATCCGAATCCTCCATCAACCCGCTTAGGCGCATCGAATTCTCGAGTTCCTGAAGTGCACGCAGCGGCTCTCCGGTTGCTTTGACGAGTTTGGCACTCTCCATAAAGTAGAACCTCGCGTTGCTCTGTTGTGCTTGGAGCGTGGCCGAGTACGCCGTTTGCCACTGTTTCGCCTTGCGGGCAATCTTGGCGCTCGCGATCCACGACTGGCCAATCTCTCTGGTAATCCATGTGGTCGTGTTCGGACTGTAAAAACCGACGGTCAGACCCGGACAAAGGACAACGCGGAAACGTGTCTTAACCTCAGCGAAAATGCCGTACGCCGCATGCTCAACACCGCCTGTTGGACACGAAAATTAGGAAGCGTGGCGTCGAAACGAGCGGTGAGAAAAGTGCCGAGCGACGCCATCGCTTCTCGTCGGGCTTGTGAGCGAGGGACGGTCGTCGAGATAGCATCATAAATTAGTTCCACCTCATGGATCATATGCAGGTCCAGCAACGCATCGTATGACTGGCGATACCCCTTGGTGCCCGCGGCTGTGATCGGCGCCCCCAAGACGGCACGTGCATTAGCGAGTGCGGACGTTACGTCGTCAGGACCACCAGCCCGCATAGCTAAGAGAACGCGGGCTTTCATAATGTATGGCGAGGTCAACTCGTTGTTGGCAGTGATCCGTTGAAGATCGTCCCAAGCGCCCATCATCCAAGCGCTTTCGGCTTGAAAACCTGCTAGTGCAGACTCCCAGTCAGGATTTCGAACGAGTACACCGCGCACGTGTGTCCTCAATGTGTCTGAAAGAGAGTACTTGGCTCGAACGAAAGAGATTAGTATGGGAATAACGCACCGTAGTGACCAAGATTTCTCAGACAACGCAAAAGGCCCAAGTGGAACTCGAGGTTGTCGGGTGATTGTTGCAGACGAACTTCCCAACAACTTTGTGCGCTCGTCCACTGTCCCGTGCTCTCATGTTGTCGAATCTTGTGTTCCAAAGACGGCGAAAGGATAAGCATCGATATGCCCTCCATTCCATCCGGCTCGTCTAGGTGGGCATAGATTTCGTGTAGACGTTCGTAGAGGGGTGTAAGCTCCTTTGTAGATGCAGTCGTCTCCCGTTCTCGCAGCGCCACTACTTGTCGCTCGAAATTCATCATGGACCTTGCATATGCCTTGCATTGGAGGGCAGCCTTAGCCATCAGGTCGTGGTTAATGCTACAAAGTATGGAGTCGATTCGCACAAGCTGGTCTTCGCTTTGTGATCCGGCGAGGTTCGCTCGCGAACGCTTGTTGGACTCTGCCTTCCTGGAACTGATGTCCTGACGTAGGATGCGCACATATTTGCTCACGTGATCGAGCAGGGTGAAGACAACCTGAGAGGTGTCAGCATTGACCGGAATCTCCGATGACTTGGTTCTGGGAAAAGACACCAACCTGAGCACTGAGAAACTTCTTGTCCGAACTCGAAGAACTACGTTCATCAACCTGATCCTCAAGGACGGCCAACAACTCCTCCCGTATGTCTTGAACGTCCTTTTGTTCACCCGACAAAAGAATATTGAGAATCAGGTGAGGTAACAGGTGATGTGCAACTCCGACGTCCTTGCTCTTCAGCGCTGGCCGCAAGACTTTGAAAATCCTTTGGGCGGTTGTCCCAGCCGCTCTCGTAATGAGGTACGTCGTCCATAGTTGAAGCCATTCCCGATAGGTGTTTTGCCGCGGATAAATTGGAAGCTGGGGTGGGACAGACGGATGTTCCACGTTTTGGAAGCGACCCTCCAACATCGGTGTGATAGTTTCTAGAATTTGTTTCGGGAGACTGCTCCACCTCTTTCGCACCTTGACGGGGACCGGAGTCGTATTCTTCTGTGCGACGAGTGCTGGGGTGAAGCCACACAATCGCAACAGCTCTTGGATACTGTATGAGAGGTGGCCTTGGTATTTGATGTCGCTGGTAGAGCGAAAAGTGCCAACCAGCACATCCTTGATGAGATGCATCGCGAACACGACGGACTCGTCTTCGTCCTTGAAATTGCTCCGCACGACCATGCGCGAGTCGTTGGAACCAATCTCACAACGATCCGGGTCTGCAGCCCCTAAGATTCCCATGCACTCGAATGCCAACAGTCGTAGTCCTTCCATGTCATCCCCATCGCGAGACGCAACGTGGAACAACGCCGACTGCATCTTCCCGACCAATGGATCAAAAGCATCCCCAGAAGCCAGATTGCGAAAAAAGTCGGGGTGATCCGCGGACATCAACGTCTTCAATTCTCCCAAGAAATGTAAAGTGATCGCATAACTGTCGTTGTATAGTTGAGCCAGAACCTTTTGTAGCTTCTTTCGCGGATCCCAGGAAGCCCGACGTCGCATGAGCTCTCGGTGGATGCTTTTTAACTCTGGGATGTTCCTCAAGTCAACCACTTCATCTAGGTGTTCCCCAGCTAGGTCACCGATATCGAACGCGATGAACCGCAGGCATTCTTTCGCAGTCTCCCGAGCATTTGGCGAGAGCGAAGGCCATAGTGAGGCAATAGTCGCGCTAGTTGCGACGATGTGAGGCCCGACGTCTTGAGGAGCTAAGTTCTTCAAGAACGTGAGCCACGTCAACAGCGTGACA
The DNA here is from genome assembly GCA_038089855.1 of Royoungia palumana. NCBI lineage: Eukaryota > Fungi > Basidiomycota > Agaricomycetes > Boletales > Boletaceae > Royoungia > Royoungia palumana. The sequence continues at coordinate 39,849 of JBBPLQ010000099.1, read as the reverse complement.
TCCGTTAGCTCAGGGATCAAAGACATCGTCTGGAGCGTGGCCATAATCTATAAGTGATTAGAATGACAGAGTCCGTACTGAGGATTCGATTTACTTGGGGTGCAACGTTTAGAAGCGCGTCGCGAATTTGCACGATCAGCGCTCCAAACGCTCGGACAATCTGTCTTTTGGCGAGTATTGTCTTCTTTCCCCGGATATCTTGCAACATCTCGCTCATGTACGATACGATACCCAGTAAGTTGGTCTTTAGCAAGTGTACCATTTCTGCGTTGCCGTTATCTTGGCTGCCCGGATTTGGAGACATGATGCGACCGACTTTTCTGAGTGCACTGGTCGCCTGGAAACCAGAAAAGCGGTCATCGACACCTCGAAGATAGATTACGTGCGCTTACCGATGCTGCATCATCAGGGTTTTCATTCCCGAGGACGACCATCAAATCTGCTAACAGTGGCAGTAGTTGACCGTGGACGATCCCTCTGATATCAACCAAGCGTCCGTTAACCTCGTCGAGATCCGCTCGAACAGTCTTCACAATAAATTCCAATGTCTGATTTGTCTGTCCGGGGCCTTGAAGTCGAAATACATACGAAAGGATCTGAGGTGCATCGGTCATAAACAAGATCGACAGTTTTTTTTCTAGTTCGTTGGCAATCTCTTCAAGCACTCGGACCTCGCGCTCGGCGAAGAGATAAGGGAGCACATGCACGCGCGTAATAGACAAGAAGCTGTTTGATGAAACACCCAAAAACTGACATATTTCTGCGAGCAACTCGGGGTGCGTGCACTTGCGGACGACAACAAATGGTGCAATTCGGGGGAGAAAGGGCAACAGAAAGCCGTGTGGCGGTTTCTTGTGCCACTTTGTCAGCGCAATTAGCTGATATTCATGTTAATTGACCCCGTGAAATTCGACAAATCATACTCGCCTGTCCCAACGCAGTACTCTTTAACACCGGGTTATGTTCGCCAAGCTGCGAGACCAGATGAAAGACAACTTCTTCCAATAACGGAAGTGCATCACTGGGAACCGTAAGTCATATACGTAAAGCAATTTCAACAGACGTACGTTCCCATCAACCCAAGCGTGATTAATGTTGTCTCTTTGATAGCGCTACGCGCCCCTGAATGAAGGAAGCGAACGAGGTGAAGAAATATCCCTTCTATCTGCACCCAACCTCCTGGGATATTTGCACATGCTTTGACAAGATGGGCGAGTGCCTGACTTGAGATGGATGAGCACACCTACACGTAGGATTCCATGAACACTTACCCGGCCAATAGCCTCGTTGACCTATCCTTATCGGATACCCCCCGCTGAATCAAATCCAAGGCAATGGTGCAGTTGTTGGTAAGTACTCCCACGGCGTGGTGGTTGACGATGGATAATATGGCCCGGTATGTACTACCGCGAACCACTGGCAGTACTTCTTGAGCGGAACCGATGAGAAGTTCATGAAGCAAGGCAAGCGCAGATTGAACTGATGGAACACCCCCGGGGACGTCATCGAGACTGAAAACTAATTGAGAGGCGATTGATGACGTGTATTCGGCAATAGCTCTTCTATCGGCGGTCGTCCTGGACTAGCTCGTCAATGTAGATTTGGGATACCAAAATTTCGAACATACCTATGCAAATCGTTCTTTTGCAGGATTTGCAAGCCATGCGCCACAAATACAGTATCTGGTAAAGCAATATCGTTCATCCATTGGAGGTCCCGCAGATCAGCCACCGCTCGGAGTGCCTGCTTGGCTTGAATACGCCACCCGACTGGGGTTGCATCCTGCCCCGGATAGTCTCGATTAACAGTTGACAGCGCATCTATGACTCTCACGATCCCCTCCCAGTCGTCGTATAGCTCGTTCCGCTCGAAAAATCTCCTGACCACTTGCAGCACCTCACCATCCAATTGATCCAGGTGTCTGCGCAAGAACGTGAACGCGAGGACCTTGCTTGATCAGTCACCTCGACCCCGGTTCATGATCATCCATGAAAAGTACGAACCCTGAGCTCAGTGCCTGCATCTCCCCATTCCTCCCTTGTCAAAACACCAAGGATAGCAGTTGCGTGAAACGGGGTCAATCTCAGACAACTGTGTCCTTCGTTCGACAAAAGGGAAGCAAGTGCCGCCACGGAGGGATTGGATGGGATTTTGGGGCCCTCTTGTAGTTTGTAGATCAAAAGGCGGGGGAACAAGATCCCAAGAGGGTCTCGAAAATTTGTGCTCAATGGAACGACGGCCTGTACGGCTTGCAGTGTACGAAGTTGGCATCGCGACCGTGTCTCGTCTGCCACCGGACAGATGAAACAAGCATCAAAAGCGAGAGGAATGATCCGCGCAGTACGCCGCAGGAGATCAGGCGTCAAACACCGCGTTTCCTCGGAGCGCCGTAACACTCGTGAAGTGATTTCTGCGACGACACTGCCAAAAACGGCGATATACGATTTGCTCGGTAGTCTGATGACATTGGCGTTACCAGGAGGGACCTACTCTAATCTTTAGAATGCAGTCAGTGTGTCATTTATGAGACTATCTTACGGGCGTATCTACTTTGTTCGTCGGTGCTCGCTTCAGGTGCGGTTCTGCATACAATTGAACGTCCAATGGAAATTCATGCTGCGGCGTACTCAATATATCTGCAAACGTGAGGCGAGAGAATGGGTGCGTGACAACAGACACCGGCTCACCGTTTGTCAACCCAAGGAGGTCCCACAGCAGTGCGTGGGCCCAAATTCTCGGCGCGGTTTCTTTTCTGAACGGAGAAGCCAATAATTGGCACAGAATGACCACCAAGATGTTTGTCGCCTTCGAATACAGGGTTGTCGGGTCCAAGTTATCCGCAAGGTCATCGTTAGGCACATCGAGCCACGATTCCGACGACACACAGAGCGCGAGCATATGTATGAATATCTTTTTGACGAGATCCTCCCGGTTATCCCAGAGCTGTGAAAGGTGCGAGACACGATCCAGGACGGCGAGGGAGGAGTGTGTAAGTGTGATACGCTCGTTTGTCGTGCCTTGTCGAATGGACGTGAAATAGGGAAAGTAGCCAATGACCTGATCGGCGAGTCCTGACACCACGGTAATCCATGAAGCCGAGTCGACGTCGTCTCCTTCAGTAGGAATTTGTATCAAAGAGTGCAAAAACTCCAGCAGCTGCTTCGGTGCGACCGCAGCCTTGGAGTCTGGGGTCTGAAAGGTTGCTGGAACGCCGCTGCTGGACGGTAGGTCGCTCATTCACGATAGCAAGGCGGACGAGCGGGACCAAGGTATAGTCAACGATCTACGTGACGCGTCGCAAGACTCCCCGGATTAGGAAATATTCTAATGAACCTATTTGCGACCAGCGCGCCGCTTTTCTCTCGCCTTTTCTCTCTCCATCGCCTTTTGCTCTGCCCTTTCGCCCTCCAACGAACTGAACACTTTGTTCATGCGTTCCTTATGCACCCTATCTTTCTCCATTTGCTTCTTGTGTTCCACAGCAGCAAGGAACTTGGCATCTTTACGTAGCTCCCGAATGGCCCCTTTGCGTTCCTGCTTGAGTTGGTACCGCAACTTCGATGCTTCATTTCGTTCGCGGTCCGGATCATGTCTCCGGAGGTACGATGACGAGTTCGCTTCGAATTTGGGTATATATGTCGGGATAGGAATCGGTTTGTGGGCTTGCAGAAGGAGCGGCTTCCGCGACTGTCGCGCAAATTTAAGTAATCGTGTTATCTTGTCTTGTAAGGGTGCCACCCGTGACTGCCAACGAGTGAGCCGCCGTATCGAACACGAACGTGAGGTTTCTTACCTGAACGATGCTGGATATCTGTCCACATTCCAACCCAGAGAGAACGGCATTAATCGGATCATATAGCTCAATAAAGCCGTCAAGGGATTTGTACATGTCGGCAAACCGTTCCAAAAGATCGAAAGCCAGCCCAAGGGCATCTATCTTGGACTGCTCGGAAGGATTGACCGATGTTATTTGCGATAAATCGAGCTTCCTGAATTCAAGGCCTTTGGCCTTCCTCTTGTCAATAGCCAGCGAGTCACACGTTGCGGTCCGCAAGTCCGGAGACGTGAAGGCACCCGGTAGTGACTGAGCGCTGACGAAACGATGAGGCGCGAGGTGCAGCGTGACATTAATAACGAAATTTATCGCTTCTGGGACGAGCCGCTTGGAGAGAGATTCGTATTGCAGGAACAAGGAAGACAGGAACAATCCACTCATGACGTCGCCGAACGACCTGACTCGGCACAAGCCGAGATATGCTCCCATGAGTAGTCGCGCAGGCGAAACGACCGGATGACGCATGTCACTAGTCGGCCAGATAGTTCCTGTCACCCGTAGAAATGTGAGCTCGGGGAGTCCGGGCCAGGTCCGCGCGTCAGGTTCTAGTGCCCCATTTGCTAGGCCGCGTTTGAGGTTTTTGTGCATAAGAGTCAGCTTTGCCACGAAGTAGTCTGCCAACTCGATCGGATACGACCGACAGAGCGCGAACAAGTGCGGGACGAGAGCAGCTACCAGTCCCATCCTTGGTACCGGTGGCGATGCCAAATACAGTATATGATCAACGAGGACTCTCCCAAGATTCTATGAACGAGATCAAGACAGGGGATGCGAGGTCATCGTGGTTGCCTTACCTGTAACTTGAGTTTGTTTTCGGGACCGAGACTATGATGATACAATGTCCGAATTCTTTGCACTACCGTCGGTACATCAGAATCCGGGAGACCTTCTATGGTTTCGAGAAATTCGTCGTGGTTGTCGGGAGCAGAGAACGTATACGGTAATTGCTTTGCAGGACTCAAGATATCAGATGCTTTCTGAGCCTTTCGTTTCGCCTTCATTTCGGTGCTGCCCTCCTCTTCCAAGTTGGACGTGTCGTCTCTCGACTGACTCTGTTCCCCGAAACCCTCGAAATCAATTTCTTCATTGCTGTACTCGTCACTGTCTTCATCGCTATTATCCTTCCCGTTGTCACTCCCGGAGACACCCCCATTTAGTTCGATTCCAAGTCCGGGACCGAGTCCAGTAAAGGAATTATCTTCCATAAAGTCGTCGTCGAGGTCATCACCGCGAGGACGTTTCTTTCTTCGCCCACCATTTTCGTTGTCGCTTTCGGCTGGATCTTCACCTAACATGCGCATTTTTCGTTCCTGTTCGGCCTTTTCGAGTGCTTCTTTTTGCTCTAATGCCAGTTCCTCCTCAGTTTTTGTTCTGTCTTTGGGATTTGCTCGTTTATCGAAAGCGAGCTCCCGAACTTGTTTGTCATAGTCCATAGCGTCCTCATCGTCGGATAATTCGGGTAAGGGAGATTTTGCGGCGTCATCTATAGATGACGGGTCGGGTACATAGAGAAGCGTCCTGAGCGAGTCGTAATCTTGGTCGAGTTCGTGTCGCATGTTCTCCTCTTGTTCTTTTTCCATCTGACGACGCATCTATCCGGAGCCATGTCTCATTGTACTAATATCTGTGCATAAAACGAGTGAATACCTTATGTGCCTTGCTTTTCGCAACAACTTCAGCCATGACCTCGGCTTTAGACTTTTTTCGTTCCGGCTAAGGAAGTTCTTTGTGTGAGGTACACAAGATCGATGGACAGAGCACCATACCTCGTCTTTGAGCTCCTCCTCGTCGTCATTGAATCCACCAAAGTGAACTCTTTTGACGGTATCGTGGTCCAATCGACCTATAGAGACGATCAGATCCACTACCCCCGCGAAGCCTGGATGGTACTCACCCTCTGCGTCTTCGTCCTCGTCTACGGGCATCAAGAAATCGTCAAAGTCATCCAATTTGGACAAACTTTGGCCATAATGTGTCAACTCGTCTTCGTTCTCCAAATTGAATGCGGATGTCTTGGACGCACGCTGACGTTCCCTCGTGAACCGCTCCAGCATACGCTCCTCGAGTGATATTGAGGGATTATTTTCACCAAAGCGTCGATCGACGATACCACCGACTCGGCCTCTTTGTTCAATCTCCTTCAGCAGTGACTTCTCTCGCTACGCGCCATCGTCAGCACATACACGAGGCGCGACAAGGACCTATCTACTTGCTGCATCCCAGCCTGCTTGCTCTGCGCCGGTCGCCCCGTCGTCCCTTTGATCTTCCGTCCGCCGACGTCATGCTTGAGCTTGGTGACTTTGACGTCAAACGGGTTGAGCCTTTGCTGAATCTCGCGTAGCTTGGCAGCTTTCTTGACTTTGGCGTGTTCAGTAAGCGGAGTGGACTTATTTTTCTTGCCATTGGGTTTGTTGATCCCAGCTTGCGCGAGCGCTGACTTGAGCTGGGAGAGTTGGGATCCTTTGGCCATGATGATGCCGCTACACAAGATACGACGTCACGTGTCACAGTGTTTTTTTTCCTTGTCATCCTGTTGCAAAGTCGCAAACTACCATTTGGATGCTACTGTCAAGTCCACGGCGCAAGGAGATGGTAAGACGTAGCCCACTACTCAATACGTGTTCACTTATACAAATGGATCGTCATTTCTTGACCACCATGATCAACTTCCACTTCCTTTCGTTCAAAAAGGCGTTCAGATCATCCATCTCGCCGCTAAGTGGGGTAACACCCGCTCGCCGGACCTGCGTGACTTTGAATTCAAAGCAAGTGATATACACCGGCTATCCCGGTTTCCATCTCGCAGCTTCCCCGAGACTTCCCGAAAAAGGGATGGCTTTGATCGTAAGGAAAGATCTAGTATGACATCCCCTCCAAGTGGATTTTGCCAGCACGAACGCGTCGAAAATACCTGTGCAATATCTCCGCTGCTGTGGGATCACACCCGAAGCACGAGGCGGCGATAACCCGGGTCGTCCAGATCGGCAGGAGTATCACTAAACGTCATAGAAACCACTCATGCATGCATGTGGACCAGGGGACGTAACCAATACCTTTTCGGCGAGCCTACTTGTTTGTGTCGCTACCTGTTTGTGTCCGGCGCCTCCTGACTGTGCCAATTTGAATACAGATAGCAGAAAACAACTTGCGCAGATACGTTGACCGTTCCCCCTCGCTCGTGATTAGTCTATCGGCATTCTTCCCCGGACGCGGATGTATCTGCTCCGCTCGGTTGGTGTTGCTATCATATCTGATTATCCCACCGGACTTGAGCCCCGAACACGCAGGGGGTCTCGATTGCTCTTCTGAAAATCCGACCATATCCTGCTGTACACGAAAGGGGGTACGGAGAAGACGGCGTCACGATCCGAAATATTTCATGATCCTTTCCGAGATGAAACGTTGACGTCCCGCTCTACTTTCACTCAACCGCCAGCACTGCGCAGAGGCCACACAAGATAAGCTATCCTTATTAGGAACACTCTTCCCCAAAGGCATCGCCGTGGTTTGTACGTATGCAACATATCCCGATGAGTTTGGCAATAGGGTGGCCCAAACAACATCCGAAGTGTTTACCCTGTGCCATCATCGTACTAGACGCTCGGTACCTTCTTCACGCCGTCACCCCTCAACTCATCCCCATCGGTCCAGGATTGCACGGACTGTCACAACCAAGTCACGTGCCAAATATGTTCTCAGCCATCGCCACGTCGACCATATTCCCATTCAGCACGATTGTTGACAATGAAAGTCAGAATACCGCTGCCAAAACCCCCTTCTCAATTGTATCTTGAGCAGCGAGGTCGGCGGACAGGAACCACACAATTACCGGCATCTGTCCGGATACATCCTCTCAGTACGCACGCATGCGAGAAAAAGAGGCCAAACGACTAGCCAACACGTCACTGTTGGCTCCAAAAAAGTATCTGTATTCAGACGCGGTGGCGGCCAACAGCTCAGTGTGAACATTACCGTCAACGAAGATTTTTCCAGCCGTGGACACACCCGGAACCACCGTCGGATGCGCGCCCGGGTGGGTGGGCTAAAATCGGCCATGTGAGATGCACACACGCATGCCTACGTCCCCATAAAAACACGACTTTGCGCGCGTCGGCGTATTCGCCGAGAGAAGTTGTGCCAGCGCAATTCTTAGCCAAGGGCCCCCTTAACCCCAAACAAAGCCAAGGGTGCTTCTGGCATGCCTCGTGTTCATGACCCACTCACTCTGGCGTGTGCCACTCCGACGAGGCCACTTGGGTTCAAAAATTCTTTTCTTTTTTTTCTCAAGGCAAACCTTAACCCTGCGTCGACCTTGTCAAGCCCAGGGAAAATTTATATATATGGGCCAGTCAGGGTAGCCAAGACACGCGCTAATGACGACGCGCTTGGAGAATGCTTTTCGGAACTTCGGTGCTCGCTAGAACCGGTGGTCCCTGGGTGGCAAAGGGGACACAAACTTGCGACGCCACGCATGGCAGGATCTCGTTCACTCGTTCGCGACGCCGCGTTTGTGGAGATGGCAAAAATTCTAATTCAAGGTATACTAAAATGCGGCAACTAAGACTTCCGAATGGTACTAGTACAATCCCATCTCATTCTGCTCGCCATTCGTTTTTCGTACAGTTATCTGTGAGGGTATCTATCATCACGACGACGAACCCACGGGGTGGAGTGGAGGGGTATGTGAGATGAACATATGTATATGTGCAATATGGATCATAGTCGACAGTTGGTGGGTGCGATGTAGGGGATACAGGTCGATCGAAGCCGGGGGATGGGTCCTCGGATGATAAATATCGTGACATTTTTGTCGAGCCACGCTTCGTCGTCGTCGTTTTGAGCCATAGCGAATAAATAAGCTTTGATAATCGCGTCAGAAGCGACCAAAAGGCTGTGAGTGGAATTAACGTGGGGTAGGTCGAAACGCGAAATCGAAGGACAATAAATAACAAGATGGACGAGCGCCAAGGCTCGCCGACTTATGAGGTCGGCAGGTCGGAAAGAAGGGAGGGGGAGAGCAACAAAGGGGAGGCGTGAGGCAGCGGGGACGGCTGCAACGACAACTCTGGCGTGAGAGACTGCAAGGGCGACTGTGCCGGCATTGGTGGCGAAGCAAACTGGGCATTGCGCTGCCCAGGCAGTGACCCCCGGCGGAAAGTGTCTGACTGACCCTGGTAGGTCGCCGACTGCGGATAATAATTAGGTGTTGTCGCCGCCTTGCGCGGAGCGGGATGAGACTGTTGCAGCGAGGCGATGTCTGTAAGGGGTGCGTTCGGGAGGCGAATAGGTGGCTGCAGACCCGACTCGACTGGCGGGCTTTGGGAGCTGCGTGGGATTGGGAAGGTGGACACGGCAGGAGAAGAATAAGCGGAAGAATGCGACGACGCGGAGCCAGGGGTGGGAGGCTGGGACGAGAGCGAGACTGGAAAGAAAATATTGAATGGGAGGCAAGCGAGGGAAGATGTGGAGGACTTACTGCTGTCGTCCCAGTCGCTGGCGCCACTGGAAGCACTCGAAACGGAGTTGCGACGAGTAAGCCCAGACTCGCTGGGTTCATTCTTGATGGGGAGAGGACCAACACCAGGTGATTTTGGGATCGTTTTTTTGTCTTGGGGTGCAGCAGAGGCAGTTTTGCGAGTCTTGCCACCGGCACGGAGCTCATCAAAGCGGAGGGGACGGGCACGAAGATGGGTGCGCTCGTAGAGACCACACTTGTTACAAACGATTTTGCCGGGATTAAGGGTAGATCTCCGCCAGGACGGTGGTTCGGTTGTGTGGCAGTTGAAACAACGCCTGCGGAGATACTGGGTCTCCTTGCTGGCTGCGTCGTCAGTGAGCTGGACGGGAACAGCCGCGCCGCAAGCGGACGGAAGGTAAGAGGGGTGAACGGGGAAACCCATCTGGGAGGGAACGATGAGCGAGGTGTCCTCGAGTTTGATCGGCTGGGCGTCGTGACGGTCGGGGAGAGCGTCCGGGTGGACGGGGTATTGGTCGTAATACTGGTGCTGTGGGAGGTCGTGGCGGACATAGGGGTAGGTGGCACGACGGGGAACGGCGTGGGGGTGGAGGTGGTGTTGTTGGGATTGCCAATCGGGGTAGTTGTGCGGCAGGTCGTCGAGATAGAGGTCTGATGGAGGGTAGCTGTCGTGGTGTTCTGCCTCGTAGAGCTCGTGGAGAAGGGAGTTGGGCTGGTTCTGGTAGAACCAGGCTGGGTCGGTGTTGTGAATCATGAGGTCTGATTCCTGGAAGATGTGTGGTAGAGATCCGATCGGGATGTGCTGTTGCTTTGGGTTGAGATGCACGAAGTCGGACTGGTGCGGGGAGGGGGTGCGTGGAGTGGACGACGCGTCGGAGAAGGGGGGTGGGGAGGGATATGCGTCGAACTGGATCATGGACATGGCGGGTGCGTCGCAGCAGCTAACTGGCGTTGAAATCCGCTGCGAATGTCCATGTTATAAGAACAACGCTGTCCATTCCCTTTTCGGCCATTTCCTTTTCGGGTCTGGGCCATCTTCTTCCCAGATTTCGGCTACTCTTTCTTTCTGGCGTACCACTGTCTCGGACCCCGGAACATCCCGCCTATCTGATCTCAGATCTGACAAATAACACATATTACACCACATCACATGCAAATAATGTGACATAACAGCGTGTCCGTGTTACGTCAACACATTCCCACGCACCGCCCCACCCAAGACCCACTGCCCACGTTCCTCAGCATGCGTGCCCGCCGCTCTTCCCATTCTCGTCCGCTCGTTTCTATTTTCTCTCCCGGACAGCCTCTCCCGCCATGCTGTGCCACCTTGCTATAAATGGAATCTTCCTTGTCCTATCCCCACTCTCTGCCCTCCAGCCACTCCGTCCGACCGCCTCCTCATCCTGCCACCCTGATCGATCCCCGCTGCGTCATCCCAGAACTTCTGTCCCTGTTTCGCTCGCCTCCTCCCGCCATTCACCTCCTCCTTGCGTCTTCCCGATACACCGCCAATCTTCCTTGCCAACGCCGGTGTCCGCTCGTGATGCCCCCTCACTGCTTCCGGTATCCTCCTCATATCCTGTCCAGCGATCCCAACATCGCACCCTCGTCGCGCCCATCCTGTCTCCATCGCCGTGCATAATGATTTCCCAGACACGGGCGTTTCTCCTCCTTCCTGATCCTGTGATGCTGTACCAACCTTGTCTACCACATAATTATAATTTTTGTACATCCCGTTCCTGAATCCATGCATTTCAAATCACCTTTGTACGTTTGCGATTTCTCAACGCATCCCTCGCATTTCCGCAGTATGTGCCGTCTCGCCATTCGTCCCATAATGAAATGACGAGATACGGCTTGTTAAGAATTCCCCTGGATTGTCCTTCCCTTCTTTCCTAGGTCCTCTTGCTGGTGGATCCTACCACACTCTTCAAACGCCGTGCGTCGATGACAATGTGATTCGCACGTGTCTCCTCGAGACCTCCCTTAGCTCCTCTTCCGCCAACGTGAAAGAGCCCCAATGGATCACCCATCCCCTTCGCCGCTTCCCATCGAGGCACGGCACCGCTCAGCCTCAGCCATGCCTCTGGCCAGATCATCACCACCATATGCACATGACTCGGTGGCTGGCGAGCACTTCATACATTATCCACCATGATCGCCGTGCCTTCATCAGCACACCAGAAGCTCTTCCAGCTTGATCTCCGTTCCCTGTCGTCCCCGTCACCGCTCTCGGTCAATCTCCCCACCTCGACCGGGACATCGGTGGCTTCCATCCTCATCACCGACGCGGGGATAATGAACCCACGATGTGGAATTGAGTAGCCATCGGAATGTTCATCTCACCGAGGACCGAACCCCACTCTCTTCCCTTTCGACCGCTAATATGGCGTTCTAGTGCGTGTAAAAAGATAGTCAACCATGGACAATAATATGAGAAATGAATACCACATGGTCCCAAAACATGTGCCAACGGGAGCGAATTGCCGCACCTGCGAAATACCAGAGTGACGTGTTACCAAGCCACTTGCATGGTAAAAGCAAGACGTACATATTTGAAACCGGGCCCTGCCGGTGAATGACTTATCGTGCTGCCGAGTCTCTTTCTCTCACTCAAGGACCTCTCGCCACGGGAGGCAGACTGCCCAAGATTGGGTATCCTCCACACCACGTTCCCTCCCTTGAAGGTTATTTCACAACATGACATGCGCACCTCCCAAAGGTCGTGCCCGGTAACTCCCGTGTCAATGAAGGCTGTTCCGCTCAGGAAGCCCGGTATCTGACTGACGTGGACGGTGAAAGAATCTGGCGAGAGACAGAGCGTATATGGAAGTCATAGGGATGGGCTAGGAGGAACGCGCGTCCCGAGTTCGAAGAGGGCGAGCGCAGACCGGCCGGGTATCTCTCGTTCTTTTTACAAAAGCGACCATCTCGGTAGGAATGCAAATACAGCAAAGTGACTTCTCGTCCTAGCCCACTTTCGAGCATGGAATGCGGTGCCAAGCCCCATTACCATCGGGAATTCCGTTTCCGCTATTCCAACGTATTTGCGTTTCGTGCTTCGATGAGCTTCCATTGGCCCTCTCGAACGTCTCAGGAGGACATACCACACCATCGTACGCCACCCGTCGTAATTCATCCGGCTTCCGTGGGACTAGCTGCACAGGACCGCGCGCTGACGGAATCGCGCGCGCTCACACACCGTGACCATATTCGAAAAAGAGTCGGGAAGTGCCACCAATCCGGGTGTCATATCCTGTTTGACAGAGGAACAAACCCACATGCCCGCGCACGCGCCAATATTTATCTTGACAGTCCCTGGGCAACGTGCTCCGAAAGTGTCACTCTCGCCCGCTACGATCTCTACGGACTCGGTTGCTTCGTTGAGTCAACCCAGGTTACTACGGCCCCGGGCGAGGGAATCCAAAGTCCTCGGATGACACTTGCGAGACTCAGGGGTACATATTTCCGTGCACCTCGACGATAACCGGATTCCATTCAATTCACCGTGAGTCAGGGCCTACTCCCGAATTAAACAAAAGGTCGACCTACTACTGCTTCTTCATATCGTCTTTCCACAGCAACTTGGAGCCGGTCCAGCGCCCGTCCAGCTTTTGTTTACACGGACCGCTATTTGAAAGACACGTGGACAGGTTATGAGGTCACCTGGTCCACAGTGCGATCTCTCCGTTTCAGATCCGGGCGCAGACGGCGTCAAGTTTGCAATGCGTGACAAAAACGTTAGTCTGCGTTATCTCTTGTCGTGTTCTTTCCACGTCCGGCCAACATTTACGCCTCTCTCCATTCAACGTGCAACGTGCCATTGACGTATTTCCAACTACCCGAACGCGTTTCATGTCGACGCTCCCCACACCCCCCTCCGAAGAAGCGACCACCCTTTGCCCGCGAGAGGTAGAACTGCGAACATGCCCGCCCCTTTCGCACGTCACCGGTCCTCGCTTTCCCGTTCGATTGCGTCCTTGCTGACTTGATCACTCACTCTCCCCCATTCTCCACCTCCTTTGTCGTACCTTTTTGTCATTATTTTTGATCACCTCTTCATCCATACCGTCCCCATCCTGCGGCCAAACGCCGTGGCCACACCATCTCCCACCATCCCATATTCGCCAAGTTTCAGGTTCCACATAGTTTTTTTGAACGGGCGTTCGTGGGTCGTGTGTGTGGCGGGGGAGGCCCTGACCGTTATATCTCTGACAAGCTAACGTTTGGGCTGAAAACACTGGCAGGGCATCCAAGCCTGCCATCACCCGCAAGGGGCGGGATGTATTGCTTTCCTTTTCTGACTCATCTCGCTTCAGGGTTGCCGTTGGCATAAGGCCGCAAAGCCATGTACATGTACGGAAAAGCCAGGGTGGTGCCGGGGTTTGAACACTGAATGGCTCTGAGCAGTTCGAGCGAGGGCACGCGACACACTAATGCTTGCGAGCGTGAAGTGTGGTATATGGCTGTGTGGTCGTGGCCTTGGCTGGTTGTCCATGTCAACGTCATACTTGGAGTGGCTCCTCTCATGACGAGGGCACCCTTGGGACACAGCTGACATGGCGCAATGAGCTTCACCCCCCCATAATGCGTATTATCAAATTGCCTCTTCAGTTGCGTAGTCGGTCGTCAAGCGCCTACCGTACAGTCCACAAAAAGAAAGGAATTTTTTTCATTCGTGTTCCGGAACCCTCAAGTCAACCGGGAGGGTGTACAGATAAAGGTATCAAACCGACGAGTCCATCAAATTCACGGCATCGTCCACGATCCTGGTAACTTTTTAGGACTCTCAGTCAGAAACGAAAATGCGTAGACATGCCAAACCGCTTTCAAGCTTGTGGCAGTCTGTCTCAGCGTCCAAGGGAGACTATTATGGGAAGGTGGTAATTAAGGTGGCATCGCATTTCTTTTAGCTCACCCACTTACCTACAGGGGGCCCCGCGAGGCGTTACAGCGGACGGTTAGGAAGCGAACTGGGTGACCGCTTGCGCCACGCATCGTTTTACTAAAGGTCTCTGTAACACTGAGGAGCCGCGTACGACTTCGAGTATGAGCCACACAAAACTTGGCTTTGTGGGCGAGGGCAACATGCGGCGACGAAGCCGAAGAAAAAATGGCGCACGACAGCGTCCCTGGACCCTGTGTTTCATATATGCGCGTTATGAAATTCCGAAAGCGCGTACGTCTTCGAGACGCTTTCAAAGCTTCAAATTGAGGTCCCCTCTTTGCCCCGGATGCCAATGGTTCGGTGTCTCAGTTCAGTCATAGAGCCAGGATAACGAACGATTCTGTCTCGGTAAGCAGCATGACGTTATCTCGATAAGTTCACCTGACTTCATCTGTCCTCTACTCCCAAATATGCAACAACCGTCATCGACTATCCAATCCACCGAATCAATGGTATATGACGCCGTCTGTACGACGCGCTGCACGTCCATTCCATTCAATGTGCCGTTCCCTATGCCCTACATCTATTTATCGCCGGCAGCGCGGCGGGACCTGGAACGTTATATTGTTTGATCCCACCCCATATCCATTATCCATTACTGTATTGGTCAAATCGAAACCACGGGCGGTGTATTCCAAGGATGGCAAGACATAATAACCCCCGGATAACGACACCAGTTGGGCCTTGTGATATGATTCGTGATGCTTCCACGTTCCCGAATGCAGCCACCGTGATTGGACGCTGTCGACGATCCGACCTCGACCCGAGTTGGCGAGACAAAAACTGTCGTTCGTAAACCCTGCGCCCGTTATTCGCGTTCGACGACGCTCGTGCCCATAAACACATATATGGCACGTACGTCATTAGAGGTACATGTTGGGGTTCTCTTTCGATCGGTCCGGACGACGGTCCGTGCATCAGTTTTCGTTGCGTACAACGGGGAGGTCTCCACGTACTCCATCCACATACGATGACATCGGTGGGTCTTGGCTTCTCCAAGATGATCCGATGTCCGCTCCAACGGTCTCATTCGGTCCGAATTTGCCCCAAGTGCAACATAGATTCCAAGATCTTTTTGGCGGACCACCTAACGAAGACGAGACAGGAGGATTTGACAGATAGGCGTGTTCCGACGCTGTGGATGTGAACTGGCGCAGTGGAGCCTGGGCATGCTATGATCTCCATTCTCCGTGAGGATCGGGCCCTCGGTTTGCTGCTGGACCTTGTGCGCAACGCTGCACCACCGCACCGCTCGTCATTTATGCATATATGTACATGCATCGCTCACCGCCTTTTAGTAAGTTCGTCCTCCGAGCAAAAAAAAGAAGGTCAAGGAACGAGTTCCGCCGCATCGGATGAGACCCGCTCGGCGAACGATTCTTGGGCAACGTCCCAGTGGGTCCTTGCTTCCATACTCGGCGTCCACAAAACGCTGGAACGAAAAGAGTATTATGAATTCAAATTCGAATACGGCAGTGTCATGCAGACGTATCCTCAGGGAAGGCGAGTTACGGGGGTTTCTGAGTGCTTGACAAAGAGCAAGATACTTTTGGAATTTACGAAACGCCGCTCCAGTAACGCACAACTGACATGGGCAGGTCCATAGAGTATATTCCTCCGGTCACCGCGCTCTTGTTCCGAACCGGCTGGTGGAAAAGTTGTTGGCCAGGATAATCATATGATTACGATTGCTCGTTGGCACAAGACGTACATACGTTCACAAGATCGATCAGAAGTACGCTAATAGGGTTTAAGGACGTTTGTGACCGTGCGGTTTGCAAGACGATCAATGGCTGTGCTAATCGGAGGATGTCCGACGAGCATCAATCCGAGCACACATGCGTCTCGTAAAGGACCAGCCAGAAAAAGGATGTCAATCCAACCTTGATGCGATGGGGATACTTGACATAAGACCAACCCTTGGGTTTCCCGGAGGACAGCCGACTGATCACATCGACATCAATGCGTCAAGATAAAAATGTACGATCGCGAACCAGGCCGATAGGGATGGGAAACGCCAGAAGCGAGTTACGAGGTGCGTCAAGGTGCCAAGCATACGATTGAACTACTTTTTCCGTCCTTTACGGGCAGTACCAGTTGTGGCAGGTGCGCCCATACCGCGCTTGGTACACTCCGCACAAAACCAACGTTCCGGAAGCGGCTGCTTCAGGTTTACGCACGGGAGATGGAACTATATACAGTATGATCAGCGTGAGTCCATGGGATAACAGGGCACTGAGAAGAACCGGAGGGTATTTACCCACCCATTGATAAGGACAATCGGGGTTGTCACATGCAATCATTTCGCCATAGCTGAGTTTCTGGCAAAAACAGTACAATTCCTTGTCATCGCCGTCATCCCCTTCCTCGCCTTCACCCTCCTCGCCTTCGCCTTCTTCGGCGGGTTGAGTTTCTTCACCAAAGTCGAAGTCCATCTCGTCAACTTCAGATGAAACGCCGCGCTTCTTACGTCGACCACGACCAGAAGCTGGGATATACAACGATGGTGCAGGCGAGGGCAACTTGATAGAGCCCTGTGTTGCAGTGAGCTTACGTTCTGTACCAAACGGGCTCGATGTCAGAGATTGTGTCAGAAGATATGGAATCGCGTACTTTTGTGTGCACTCTCTTCTGTACCGCTCGTCCTACCGCCAGTGGAGGCGCCGCCGCCCGTAGCCGGTGTAGGAAGGGCCGCCCCAGAAAAGGCGTTACGAAGACTCTCGTTGATATGCGCAGCAGGGTTCCTTCCTCCGAGGACGTATCCCGAGCCCGCCGAAGCCCCGCCCGTCCCTGCTGACATAAGGGGCGCAACACCTGCGACGACAGCGGCAGGGTCGGGCTCTCCTTGTAATACCAGTACGCGCCCGAGATCGTAATCCAAACGCGACCGTTTCCGGGACAGCAGTTCGACGATTCTCTCAGCCAAGGCAATCTTTTCGTCCGCAATCGTACACAATCGTCGTTTCGCCTCTGCGAATGTCTCTGTGGGCGGTGGTGGTGATGGCTTATCCTTTACAGTTGTATCGGTGTCGGATCGAAGGGCGTGACGGATGAATTTGCAACTGTCCTTTGCGATTTCTTGCTGTAGTTCTGGGGTGGTGATAGTGAGCTGGGAGAATAGGGGAAATAAATGGCAGGACATGCCTTGCGATTGGCTCTCCTTTGTGCGCAGCTCTTGTAAGAGGAATTGGATCTCGCTTGGAATGTTTTCGAGGGCTGAAGATGCTCAGAATGGCTGTGTATACAAAGGGCAGAAATAGCTTACTAGCAATGAACTCGGATGCGATCGCAGCGGCCTCCTCTAAATTTTGAACGGAAGGGGTGCTCATCGTCGCCCACGGTGAACTCGAAACCACATGACTCGGCATCTATCGGCAACTGAACACAAATTCACACTCCGCGATGGTGAGTCAGCAAGACCAAACGAATTACTCTTACTAGTACACGGACCTCGCGCTATCAGCCGCCCTCGTACTCGGCGGAATGAAGCTTCTAATGTTAGTGCCTGTTTCAAAAGTCACCAAAGTCTCTCAGCATCGTCATTCCGGTGCCAAGTCGGGAAGCAACACGTACTACTTGTGAACGGCGTCGGATCGTTCGACACGCATTCGGCTAAACTATGAATATCGCTCCTCCGCGACATCGCTACACCTTCTAGTTCCACGAGAAATATTCATCGTTGTTAAGATGATATCCCCGTGGACTGTCTGGACCGCGGGCTTGTCCGATCAAAGTTTTTGTGCGCTACACGCAAAGGGGCTCGAATTTCATTAAATTGGGCCATCTAATGAAGCGACTTGGTTTCAAAGATCTCGTGTCTCTTCTGATTATACTATATCACGGGCAACCACTGACCGAGTCACGAGCGTCCGGAATTTCGTGCGTTCGCGGGAACGAACTGCGCTACTTTTTAGTTGCGGTTCAGGTGCCATTTTTCGGTTCTCGTCCTGTGCTTGTTCGTCTCCGATTTGCAGACCAATCCGTGCTACATTTTGCCGAGGTCCCCTTGGCTTTCCAACATTTCGACACACTGTTCCTGTAAAGATGCTAAGCCCTGATGAAAATTCACTGCAACGGCACCGCCTGAGAGAACACCGTCACTGTATTGGGAAGATTGTCTCCTTTCGACCCTGTTCCATATGTACGTTTTCCCCATATTCACCAGGTCGGAGGTCGCCCTCCGCCATCCTCCCATCATTCCGTTGCGTTTCCTTACAACATACCTCGATTGCGATCTTCGGTGGAACCGCAATCATTGGCCGAGACCCTATTTCACTGGCAGTAAGTTTAAACGCCCAGGACATAGCCTCTTCTATCTTCCGCAGTCCGGTACCCAATCAGACATCGTGAGCAGAGCGCCATTCGTGTCTATTTCACGAGCGTCGACTCGGATGCCGAACTCTGGTTGAGACAATATAGGCTTATTGTTCCACACGAGCGACGTGTCCGCGTCGACTCCCTGACGTGTGCGTGGTGTTACCCTCGACAGGCACCTATGTACTTACACATTGATCGGCGAATGCTCTACGTACATTCATCGTTACAACAAGGTGACGAGAACGAGTCTGTGCGATCAATCGGTGATCAATACAAATTGTGCGGTCCCACCGCAGCCACGAGGGTACCACCATGGTTATTAAAGTCTTGGTGTCCGCCAGACACTCAGCACTGGTATGCAGGGGGGTCCCTGAGTTTGCTTCTCCTCTCAAAATTCGTTGCAGTGTCTCCGCCGGATCCTTTGTGCCAACGCCACACCTCGCTCCAAGTTTATCAAACCGTGAACGTGTGCTGGTCCTTCTGGATCTGTGAGCAGTGCCAACCCGTCACTCATACCGGTATACGTCATTCATGAACGCCTCAAGTCCGCAAGTCTTATTTCACCGCCTAGGCTCCGTTTCTAGTATAGCAGTGTACTATCAAAAGTCAAAGGACCCGAAGAACGATAATGTGTCCAACCTCAGGCTGATATCAAACACAATCCACGGAGGTTATGCTGCATGCAGGAAGGCATAGTTATAAAAGGCCTCAGGCACCGACCGCATTTCCAAAACTCTGGACGCCCATGTGACCACAACTGGTCCCAGAGCGCAACTAAAACGGTTGCCTGCGTCCCAGGGACCAGCTGCTACAGGTCCAAAGAAGAAACAAGGTGGACTTTTGGCGGGAATCTTATTCGCCACTTGTCAGGTTACCGGAGCAAACTCATTGGCTACGCACGCACGCACCTCCCAACATATCGAGATACGCAATGCCGGCGTACGCGATTCTCGCCAGAAGGCGGTCCATTCATATCGCGCGATTCTTCTTGCGCCTTGATCTCAGATGAGGCTGAGCAGGCTAAGCTCCACGGATGCACATGGATAGAAATGCCACTTGCTGTTCTACTCATGCGGTCGTGTGGTGACTTACCTATGAAACGCTGGGTCCACGAATCGTGCAAGAAGTCCCATTTGATCGATGAACATGACACAGACGCGCCGAGAATGCCGCTCGTCTTCCCACCGACCGCCACCAATACGATTTCAAACATCGCACGCTCCGCGCGTCCGCAGTGAATCTGCATGACGACGGTACCTTTTGGAGCTATTCTTTGCACTCAGTTCCTCCGTCGTGGACTCAACTTACCTGTTTCATAAATGTTATTGAATGCTTCCGGGATGGTGCAAGTAAGATAGGTTCCGCGCACGGAGGCTTTTGGGTTGACGGCCAGACGAAAATTTGTATGAGATCCGATGTGTTGGAGTCGATAAACGGGGGTCGATACCGCGGACAGGAAGGTCAGCTGAGTGGGGCGGCGTTTCACCTTGGCAGTGCACTCACTGCATGTGCTTACTCCCAGATGGCAGTTTAGGGCTGGGCCACTGGGGTGGGATTGCGGTGTTCAAGTTGTGCAGGGTCGTTGGGGGTACGATTCGTTTTGACGCTCGGCGGGTTCGTGATGGATGATGGTTCGGACGAGCGCCCACGCCGCTCTTGAGATCGACACAGCCAAAGCTGGCCGTCCGCGTCATCAAACAGTACACATGACTTTGATTCTATCCTTTCCGGGATCAATGGCATCGACACTGTCTCGACACTTTTGGACTCATCAGCATCAAGCGCACTGCCTGATAGGTAATCGGTAAAGTGCGGGCGTACATACATCGTTCGCGATCATTTTGATAAGAAGCAGCTGTTAGACGCTTGCATGCAGTGAGTCACATAACAACGCCACATCTCCTGCACTAGCACGTGCGAGGCCAACTGCCGCGATGATTTGATAGGACCGAGTTCACTCCTATCATCACGCTCTGGACCCATGCTAGTCGCGTAGACACGTTGAACAGTCCCTTGGCGTGTGGCAGGTGTCACACACTAGTGGCTCTTAATAGGACGTGCGAGTCTTGGGGACGGTGTTCACACATGCATGAGTGCAAGATAGACAGAAGTTAGTGTTGACGAGAAACCCGTGAAGGACAGGTATTCACAGATGTCAGGTATACGACATTGTGATGCATATGGTGGACGCCACAGCGGACTACTAGTAACGAGAACCTTGTTAAACAAGTTTCCATGGTGTTGTTGGCCTTGGCTATTTGAAGAGGATTAGTGTTAGTGACAAACGTTTATAGCATACGCCTCACGTCAACGCACCTGAAAACTCGTGTTATGAAGGGCACAATAAGCAATGTGGATCGGTTGAAACGTCGCGACATTGGACTTCATTCGAGTGGAGTGCTGAGCACAATGTTGCTGTATGGCGTTCATCACGTCAATGAACGCCTACATACCCAGGAAACCGTATTCAGTGGCCTTGTGTATTAATCGGGTGTCTGGGTGGACCCATGTGATGGGTCCAGTAGAAACTTGAAGACGAGAGTCAATGTTGTCATGTAATACTCGCTGGATCTACAAACGTGCACACCTGAAAATCCGTGATGACTATTCATGTTTTGACTCGCCGTCGACAGTTGATCGTGCCAGAACGAGAACGGAAGTACAAGGCGTCGCCTTACAGTCAGGCCTCACGTTCGTCCCACCGCCGACAGGATGCTTGTCCCGCCGAGAAAGCGACTTAGTCAGAACCGAGGTCACGGCATTGCCGAGTACATACACTTGAGCCGCTGAATAAGAGAAGACATCTTCGCCAATTGACAAAGCACCCCAGGAAGAAGCCAGAAGTTTGTCATTGATCCCACCCTTGGGCGGAGCATCGCACAAGAAGCCGAGGCGGCGTCCTCTGAGGATAATTAATCTAATCAGAGATCCTTGCAGCTGGATAAGGACCACAGAAGCGTGGCGTGGGGAAAAAGAGAAACATGAATAGAAGGGTAAATGGGCTCGTCCCGGGGGGGTTCGGGAATATTTAGACGCAATAGTGTTATGTTCGTAAGTCATAATGTGACTCTTCGTTCCACGGTAGAATTCAGCCAACTCAACCTTGTTTGCCCCATCGGTGCGTGGAAACGAGCCATGGCTGCAGTCGGTCAATGGGAAGCCCAACTGCAATGTGCCACACAAGCTTGCCACCCGACGGTTTCTTAACCGGGGGGAGGTGCTCGCGTTCAAGTGAAAGGATCCGATCTACGACGGCGTGCATGCGGGTAAGTGTCGCTGGGAAATTGGAAGTGAGCAGTGGCATCTCAATGGTCCGGAGTTTGTGAATCCCCGGTTGGTTTTATGAATTTTGTGGGAGGGTGATCAGTAGAGTTCGAATCAACCCTGAGCAACGCTGATCATCTTGCAAGGGAACCAACCACCGAGCCATTCAGCCAGACGCGGGGAACTGGCTAACCGGCTTGGTGGTGGTTCGTGAGAATGGTTTAACGTCACAGCCACAGAGAGCATCGCGGCAAACCGCGTGTCGCCCTCCTGGATGCACTCAAACACTGCATCCCTTGGACCTTGCAAAGCTAGAAATTTCGAGTGTATCTGAACGTATCATGTCCTTTGCACATGCTCTAGTCACGAAAGGTCGAGTCTTTGTCTTTTCGTTAGCCAATTTGAAGCTCCTACTCACAACGCGTTGACCTCCAGGACTTATGATGGGATATGGCTTGACGTCCTTTGCGTGCGGAATACTCGATATCAAGCACTATCTTCACTTACAAGTTCGTGTCTCCAATCGACCATTCAGCTTCGTTTCTCAGAAAAATCGTGTACGTTTTCGCAGCTCGTTCCACACATTTCGCGCCATCATCAGGTAGAGCTACGTTCCCGCGTAAAAATCTGAAGGTGCGACTGAGCTCAAAGCAGTAACTCTCCTCTGTACAGTATTGGCGCCTGGTTACACACCATCTCGCATTCTCGAGCTCGAGTGACTTGCTCCTCGCTGAACTCCTCCTATACGGGGTTGGTGTCAACATTGAACGTCAATTCGGGAGTGTCAAGTTCGCAGTGCGTCACCATACTCTAAATAATGACAAAGATATTCCGAGATTGATTTCCTGGCGTTTGTCCCAACTTTCAGTCCTTTGTCATCGTCTCTGGGTTGATATCAACCATCCTCGAATTTTCATCGCTCATCTTGTTTCATCGTGTCGGGATCAATCATATTCCCGCTGGACCAACTGCGCTAGTGTTCAGCATACTCTATCAGTGGTATCGATTAGTCCCACCTGCATACCATTTTCGAATTTTTGGCATTCCGCTAAGCAACAAATCATTCACCTATATTTTGGCGTCTCAGGTGAATTATCTATACCCTTACCCTGGACTATGACGTCACGTCTTTTCCACTGATTGACGCGACGATAGCTTGCGCTAGGGCACATGCCAGGATCGTTGACATCTGCATGCCTCGGGCTGCTAGTCGGCTTCGTATACCGGTCGGAGCTTATTAATGTTAAAGAGTGGCGTGTTTCGCCTGCTGCCATTCGATTCTCGACACGATTTTTGTCGCCTCTAGTGGCTGATGCTCGTTTGCCACGTCGTCTCAATCGCGCGCGTCCCGATCGGCTGGAGCCGACCGGAGAATCTGTCGACGAGGAAGTCGTCACAACTGCTCGATCCCCCGTGACAACCAGTCCGACAGACGGTATACTAGCCCAGGGACAAGGAGAGGCGGGGAGCGTTGTCCGCGAGTGGGTGAACGAGTTGACCGGTAGAACACAGGATCCCACTAGAATACGAACCCCAAGCGAAAACGAGATCTCCCAACTTGCTGCGATGTTTCCTGATTCATCAAGAGAATCGATAACTAGGGCGCTGCAGCGAACGTGGGTACCCAGTAATCAATATCTGATGATGCCTTTGACCTAACACATCATGTCACCAGTCCAAACATCGAGGGTGCTGTCGAGATCCTTTTACATGGCCGATGATAGAGCACACTTTTTTGTTAAAAAGACACTTTTTTAGTACCATTTATATTAGTCTTCCTCTGGTCCGACCACAACGATCTAGTAGAACGTTTGCAGTGGAAAATCATCACTGTGGTGCCAACTCTGGCTCTTCACCCTCAAAAGCATCACCCTCATCTTCTGTCACAAAGGCCGTCATAGGGACCGAGTACAGTCGTATCACGGACTAATAAGTTGAGCTCAGCCGTGTGTATCTCATCCAGTTAAAGTGCATTGTTACCTTGTTAGGATCCTTGACGAGAACATACTTGCCCTCCGGCATCTTCATGCACAGGTCCGTGATGGTCCTGACGATCCCCCAACCATTGGAAACGGACACGTTGAGCTGGCTCGCAAAGTCCGTCGGACGCATCGAAGCAGTGCTCAAAATGACATGTCGGGTGTTATCCTTTGGATTGACACGCGAGATATAGCTGCCGTCAGGACAATCAATTAGCTTAACCGTGCCACCACTCAATCAAGGACACATGGAGGCCCGGAACAAGTGTGTTTGGACAGACACGCACCCAATTTTCATGAGATCAGCACCTGCTAATACGCTCTGGACTGTCCACTTTGCCAGCTTGCAACTGTTGTTTTTCATCTCCGTCGCAACAACCGCACCACGTTGAGAGTCCAACTTGGATCGCCAATCCTGGGCACCACCGGCGCCCTGCGCGCGGGGGTCGAACTCGTTCAGGGCCCGAATCGTCACAAGGCCATGACCCTCGGCTGGATTGCCGGGACCGGGGACGTATGCATCCACCTCTGTGCGCACGCAAATTTTGAGGTCCTCGTCTTCCGTTACGCCGAGGTCGAAGACACGGTACCGGTACCCACACGACGCGAGGGGTTCGGTCTCTTCCGGACCGTAGAACGGGTTCGAGTGGGCAAAGTTCGCGGTGACGTTTTCTTGAACGGACTGGAATCCGAAGTTCTGGTTGATATAAGTTGCCTCCAGGGAGAGAGATGTGGCGGAGTTGATCGAGGGAGCATCGAGGGCGGCAGATTTGTCGGCCGGGTTGTTGGGGTTAGGAGGTGCGGGATCCTGGGGAGGATCGGAGGCGTTTTCGTTTACGGTGACCGTGTCGAAGGGACCACCGTCGCGTTTGTCGAAGAAGAGGTTGTTTCCCTCGCGGAGGATGACGATGTCCCATGGATACACCGAACGAGGGGCGCACATGAGCACAGAAAGGATGACATCGGTGGCATAGACCGTTGCTGTATTTTTGGCTACAAGCTACACAAGACAGTTGAGTGTTTTTTTGTCAAGCAACCAAACCTGTACATACTTGTTGGATGATCGGGTCATCCGATGTAGTAGTGTTGTATTTAATGCGATCCACGAGCTGAAGATGTCGCTCGGTTTTGGTGGTCACACGATCGTAGGATTTATCGTATGCAAATACGCATCCGTATGTATCGCTGTCGGACAGAAAAATTAAGTGACGACCAAGGGACTGCACAATAGCTCACTGACATGTCTTCTGCATCATCCACATCTAGCTTGAGCTTGGCCAAGCGATGGAACTCGATCTCTTCCAACATTGTCCACTGGGGTGAGATGACGACGGAAGATTCGCGAGTGCGATTGGTCTGTACAGAAAAGAAAAGTCAGCGATGCCAGAAACGCTCGACAAAGACATTTGGTGTACCTTCTCCCAGTCTCTCCAACCCTTGCGGCCACCACGTTGAGCACCTCCTCGCGAGTTTGCCATACCACCACGAGCACCTCTCTGAGCACCCCTGGCCACGATAGCACCCCGCCCAGATGCCCTTCCCCTCGTGAATCCACCACGACGGGGAGGCGCAGCCTTGTTGTCAACCAAGGAAAAGCTCGACTCATCCTCGACATGAAAGTAAGCAAACGCGCTCGCAGTGCCACTGCCATACGCTTGTGCACCTTCCCTCTTAGACCTCCCCGTCACGCCGCGCGTGTCGCGGGTGTTTGGAAGGCCAACGGCAGTCTGACGATTTTCGCTCGTGGTGTCATTCCAGTCCGCGAATCGGCCAAGTTTGTCTGATTTCGAGTAGGGTGCGTATGGGATATCCTTGAACTTGAATTGTTCGGGGATGTTGGATGGAGAAGGACCCCATCCGCCGTCTGGATTGTCGTGAATGGGTGGTAGAGAGAATGAAGCCATGATGTCCTCTGTCGTAGATTATCGAAGACGAATCGGTCAACGGCGTGAGAAATTGCACTTGAACTAGGACCGTAGACATTATGAAGTAGGTTTCGTTTATCAACGATGGCACATTGGAAATGACCGCTGAATCCCAGTGTTATACGGGAAATCAACAAGATTAACGAGCGCGAGCTACAGCTAGGTACTTCTGCTTCATGGCACGACGAATATAAGGGTGAGCCATCTAAAGGTCAGGCATGACGGATGCTCAACTGTACCGTGTAGACTCTGCTTATATCTTCGTCGGTGGTCTTCACAACGACCTCACGGAAGGCGACGTAATCACCATATTCTCCCAGTGAGTCCAAGCTTATTCTTGTTTATGACACCGGGTGCCAATTCTGACAGGTACGGGGAAGTTATGGACGTGAATCTCCCTCGTGACAAGACAACAGGAAAACCGAAGGGGTTTGGTTTCCTCATGTACGAAGACCAGAGATCTACCGTCTTAGCGGTCGACAATCTCAACGGCGCCAAGATCCTTGAAAGAGTTTTGCGTGTTGATCATGTCAAGAATTACAAGCAATCCAGGACAAAGGGAGATGACGGTGAATGGGTGGAACCAGAGGAACAAAGCTTAAATGCAAAGCCTGAGATGGTCATAGGTTTGTCGCCGGGTTTCGTCTGGATATGCGTCGTTGACGAGTGTTATTGGCCAGATGAAGCCCCTGCTTCCGATTCAGACGCTTCGTCTGTATTTTCTATCGATCCCGAAGATCCTATGAGAGATTACTTGTTGGCACAACGCAAGGAAATGAAAGCACTTAAAAAGTCAAAGAAATCCAAAAAGGACAAACACAAGGACGAGACACCAGAAGAGCGTCGTGCAAGAAAAGAACGGAAACGAGAAAAGAAGTCACGAAAGGAACAGACCAAATCAGAGGGCATGAAGGGGGTGGAAAGCTTGTTGAAGAACCTTGTAAAGCAGGATTCGGCGCGGGATCATCGAGCCACATCCGATAGGGACTCTGACCGGTGGCGAGATCGGCGACGCTCGCAATCGCCCCGGTATCAGCCCGAAGACAGTCGACACGTTCGTGCGAGGAGCCGTACTCCCGAAGGAGATTCACTGCATTCTGCATTGCCTAGGGGCAGGGGCAAGGACAGATATGATGATTGATACGGGAGGTCGTATATTTAGGGGTAGGTAGCTCTGTGACTTGCAGGTGCTCGTCGTGCATAGTCACCTGGTTCCAACGTCGATCCCGCGTAAAAGCGCGTCCGCGACATCGCGTTCATGGTCTGCAGTAGAGAGACAGTCTAAATTTACAATTTAGCCTTACGCTTCCTAGAATGAAATGCATGGAGGGTCCATCATTAGATTATTATAATAACGGGTCTCGGAAGCTTTGCTATTATGGTGATGCGGGATGCAAAACTAATGAAGCCTAGAATCCATAAAGGTCTGATCACCACTACCGCAGGGATCGTCAACGCGCTTACAACTAGCTGTTGCTTGTGTTCGGACGAGAATTCCGAGTCCGATCAGGACTTGATATTTTTTCAACACTTGTCCTGACCCATTCAAGTTTCGCTTAACCGTGAGGTCTGACACTTGCATGCGTTCTGCGTCGGTATCATTGCCACCGACACGCTGAGGGAGATAAGATTGCAATCTAATCTCTAATAGTTGTCATGGCGATTTTGTTATTCTTTACACTCGGACCCCCCTGGCACGAGTGGCACGTTCAGTTCTACATAGGTTTGGCACCTGACTTCCATCTCGAAATGCCTCCACTCACTCGTTCCTCCGCGCCGTCCACCCCTGACAAGCCACGTGTCAGTACAGCTAGCCTGCTAACGCCCCCTAGCGCGGGCAGCGCACGTCACAAACCACACTGTACAAAGTGTCACCGTCCCCGCGCAGGACACCCCCGCTCAGGATGTCCTTATGTCGATGGGTCAGACTCGACCCCTCCATCTCCTTCCACCAGAAAACCCACTTCCAGAGCGGCTCAACTCACCCCTGCCGCAGCGGGTGATGTCATATCCGAAGAACTCTCTTCCCTTCACATCATTGATCCTGTGACAGAGGCGGAGAATAAGCACGCGTATGATGTGCCACGCAACGGGAAGGGATTACGACGCAAGTTGTCCGTGCGCTTCGCGCTCGTCCCGGAGCAAACCCTCGTGTCTCTCGGCACAACGGACGCGCAGCTAGTAGAACAGCTTCTTCAGCCCGGGATAATGAGCGACGACGTGTCCCCGGAAGAAAAGGTGGCACATGTCCTCAAGTGGCGCAAGACGCTCGTCGATGCCGATCCAAAGTCGGATAACCGTAGCGGAGAAGCAGCAGGGTCGCCGAAAGAGTCCACACAAGCAGCCGTAAAAGAGGAACTACTGGAGGACAGTACGCAGCCCGCCCCCGTACTCTCTCGCCGCATGCCTGGCACGCTCTCGACTCCTACCCCGACCGCTAGCCTGACCAACATCACCGAGCCAATCTCCGATAGTTACATCGGTGGCTCAGCCCTCGACATGAACGACACGGTCTATTTGCTTCCTGACACCGGAAAGGCGAAACCACTATGTCGATCGATGAGCTTTGAGCAGCGCTCTCTGTTCCTGCAACAGCTCAGCCACTCCTCCTCTACGGCACCTGCGACATTGGTCTCCATTCCTGTCCCAGATCTTAATAGCGTGCAGAGCGAGGCGGAGAGTGTAGGTTTCCGTGTCCATGTGCTTCCGGGTAGGCAAGACGGCCACAAATGGGTCATTCTTGGCACGGACGAGGAGGCCATTGATCTCCTCGCCGCTAAGTTCCTCGAGGAGGAGAAGAGAAGCAAGAGGATCAAGGGTACGGGTGGGAAATTAAGAGCGGTCGCTGGCGGCGCGGTGTTCGGTGCGGTAGCCACCTGGACTGGCCTTGCATTCTCTTAAACAAGCACACAAGATCTGTCCGAAATATTCACGATTGTTTCTATAATTTTGTCTCATTATGTGACAACACGTTCATCCATCCCGATGAAGCTCTAACCCGTTTTGGAGCACATACACGCGAAGAACACAATCATTTCACTCTACTATGGATACACCGGAGATATTAAGGAGTGAATCATACTCTACACCACGTGTGGGTATACTAAAACTATATCAAGATGCATGGAAGAAGATTAACCCGGCAGAAAGCACAGCAAGCATGCATGGGTCATATTTACACTAAACGGCACGACCCGGCCACATCTGTGAACTCGACTCACATCACTTCTGTTCCGAGGCCAGGGTCTCAGCGGGAACCCTTTGATCTGGGTCGCTTGATGCGATCGTGCACTTCGCGCTGATGCCTCCTGTACGATTGCTTGCGCATCACTTTCTTGCATCTAGCACATATCACATGTGTTGGGTATGCACTCGATGTGCATCGACGGTGATTGGGCGCTGACGGGGAGGAAATTTGTTGCTCCGACACGGGGCCCGCAGCCAAAATTGGGTTGTAGGCACTTCCTACGTCTGTGGTGGACTGACTGCTCGAACTGCCGCCAACGTCTAGAGCATACAGCTGGGTGGCCGCAGAGTACGAAACTTGATCCGCTACTGCTGTTGGAATGCCACGGCGTGGGTCAGGCTGTGCATTTGACGCTTGTACAGCATGGCGGTCGTCGCACGGTGACCACGGCACGTCCGAGTAAATAAGGTCCACCATCCCGGGCGGGACTTGACTTCGATTGGGGTGCATGACGGTCACTGACCCACTCGTGGGTGCCGTACAGTATGAATGACCAGGGCCGGTCTCCGGAGGGGATCCCCAGGCTCTCGAGTATAGGGCTAACTCAGAGGTAGCGACGCCGTGATGCATGGACGACGAATTATCGTCGTCTCGACGGCGGGCAATGCCGGGACCGACCACGGACAGCCAATCGCTCGATTGAACGGATATATTCGAGCTGAGGCAATCATTAGCAAGGAAATAAACGCGGGAAGGAATGAAGAAATCAAATCAAATGAAAATCTCGGAGACGCACAGAGGGGCGACGGGGGAAAGCATAGTCAGCGAACTATTGTGATCCCGAGTCAAAGGAAGCTCGACCGCAGGCCTGGCGGGTCGCCATTCGTAAGACTGAAAGGGGGCGAAAATATCACTACCAGGAAAGCGTCAGTAAGGAAACAAGCACGTGAAACAGACTCGACAAGCCTTCCGGTGGTGGCATTGTTAAGCTCGCGCCACTCCGAAGCTTGTGGACAGCAAGAGCATGTCGACCTAGGAACGCTGATTAGTAAGGAGGCTTCTACTAGAGATGCAGCGTACATATTGCCTCGCATGGTTGGTATGGGTGAGGTTAGAAAGATGAGATAGAATTGGATTGAGAGCGATCCCTCTGCGCTGGCTCTTATATGTTCCAGCTGCCCAGTTTCCCCGGGATGATTGAATAATGTATTTCCGACCGGAAAGGCTTTCATTTATTGATCAAAGTGGTTTAGTCGGATACGGAAAATCCAGACGGCGGTATATCATGCAGTGGCTCCCATGTTTAAAATGACCAGACCTTGAACCTGGCAAGGGTGATGTTCCGGTTCACCTTCACCTGAGGTACCTTTATGTTCGATATTCAAAAACGCGTGAAACAAGCTTTAGAGCTACTATCCGCTATCCGTCTATGTCATAAGCCCGTCCGTGGAGGAAAGACATGGATCAGATATGGCTATACACGCGGCGCTGGACCTAACTTTGGTGTGCATCAAAAGGGCGAATGTTTATTCCAGAATGGAACCGATTCAAATTGAGTTCAAGCTTGTATTGGTTGTGATTGGCACGATATGGTTGCCGCACTTATCGGTGACAAGCACAGATTGGAGCTGGCCTGTGCGGCATGACATCAACCCAGACCGCAATCTCGGGCAACTAGTGTTAGAAGTCTCTTACTCTTGGAAACCAAGGGTTCGGCCGACTAGGTTTCACCACACTCAGGATTCGGACGCAATGCCGGCCTCTCCGGTTGGTGTCGGCGAAAGGCGGTGCTTGACATAGATCAATCTGATGCAACGTCGTGTCGCACACGCTGCCCAACGCTCGAAATGATGTGAGGCTTTAAAGTGAAGATATTATATATTATACACGCACTACCAATGTCACTCGCATTCGATGAATTCGAATCATGTTAGTAGGTGACGTGTTGCGTTGCGCCAAAAAGGAAATTGCATTGTGTTCAGGGCGTGACTCCACGGCCGCAAAGAATCACTAATAATCGTCTAATGTACTTACCCTCATAACTTTTCCTACTCCTACCTACTGCAATGTCTACTAACTCGTACGAATCATTCGAAGCTTACACCCAGGACGCAGAGCAGGATCTACATGGCGATGGTGACTTGCCCACATACGACGATCTTGCTGCCCAGCATAATAGCCCCAATTCACGGTGCGTTCAACGGCAGGCGACCTGCAGGCATACCTGAATGTGCACAATATAGTTTTGGTCGGTGGAGGGGATGGATCGAGAAACGGTGAGGATCTTCATCTTCATCATATGGAAAAACCCTGACCGTGCATTTAGAGCAGCCGAGCGCTATGCTGGCTTTACCGAGGAAGAGCTGGCACGCAGACGTGCGCGAGGTTGGGGTGATACGGGTGAACTACACGTGAGTGATATCTTGATGCCTTTTCCGATCAACGTATCTAAGGGATGGAGATCACAAGTGCAATCAAGCAGATGATCCGAATACCCGTCCGGTATCGAATATTGACCCTAGTCGCGTTGCACCAGCTCCGTTACGCATCCGGATAGATCGTGAACTCCCCGAAGTACCCGGGCCTTCTCTCCCCGACCAAGGACCCGACTCGCCTGTAGCTCCTCTTTCTCAGTCGTCGCAAGACCTACAAGGAACGGCTTGCGAAACACTCTTGCCTAGCCACCTTCAACTTCACCAATTTGGTTCACGTTTCCTTCCACATACTACATCACCCATCCGGTGCATCCTTCCTATCAACCGCGACCGTTTGTTACTTATCGGCACAGATCAGGGTCTTTCTGTCCTAGACATGTACCCTACGGAATGGGCAACCGACGGCGACATTGGAATTGTTCAGAAAGGCCCTGGAGAAGCCCAAGCGCGTGTCGTTTGGACAGGCGAAGCGTATGTGGCGCTTAACTAAAACTGACACGTGCATCCTCACAGGCCTTGTCATCCAGGGTGTATCAGATGTCCATCCTTGAGCATGAAGATGTCGGCGAAGGAACCCCGCAGGGTGTTGTCCTCGCGTTAGTGGGACCAGATCCTAACGCGCCATGCGCTTCAAGCGGACATCAAGAGTCATTGCGAACCCTGAGGATGTATAATTTGGCGAGCCTAACAAACCTTGCAAAGTGGACAATCTCTCAGAAAGTCGGTACCTCGATCCACTCCACTTGCTGTGCTTGACTTGGCTCTGATTCCATATAGGGCGCAAATCCTGTGGACCTTCGCCGCGCTTCTGACTGGAACATCCAACAAACTCCTGTGAAAAAACACAGGCCGGCAAGCAGTATTACCCGGGGTTTAAAGCATCTCATTGAGTCTCCAACTCGTACACAGCAACCCGCAACGTCATATGAGTCCTACTTGGCCGTCCCGAACGCCAAGCGTAACGCTGTCACCGCCTCAGCTGACGCCTCGTGGGACGTGGTTGACGATCTACCCCTGCGATGGGCTACTGATTTTGTACCTCTCGCGGGCGCTGGTACCCGATTAGCAAGTTCGAGCGTAATTTCTTACGCGCTATGGCATGAGGGTGGGCCTGGACCAAACGGAGGAAGACACGGACGGCGAGCCCTGCTTGCAATCGCCACCAAGTATAACATTTTTCTATATGAGACCCCCAAAGGGGAGAGAGCTTTTCATTTCATCAGGGTGGGCCGCTTATTTATTTTATTATCCTTGTGTTGACACACTGGCCTGTGTGGTCAGGATTTTTACACTCCAGTCCAACCTCGTACGCTTTCATTCGTCCATCAGTCGGTTCAAGACCTCGGCCGTGTATCACCTGAAAACCCTTCATTGAAGCAAACAGGGTATGGTCATTCCCGTGGCGCATCTAGTGAATCACACTACTCCCACAACAATCGCGTTCCCATCTCGCAACTTACATACAGTGCCCAAATGGCCATCTTTGTCATATTCGAGAAGAAGGCAGGCGTCATACGCATCGCTGACGCTGCGGTATCAGAAGTCGACTTGTACGATGCCGGAAGCAGTGCTGGCACGTTCACGTCCGCAAGAGACTCGCTCAGTGTTACCGCTTCCCTCAGTTCCCTCAGTTCCAAGCGTTCCCGCGCTTCCATCGATTTCATGGCGTTCAAGGAAACCAAAGCCACATGGATTCCCCCGACCATCGTCGATCTACCCGCGGCGCCGCTCCCCGGCGGAGATGTATCATCTGAGAAATCGCTGTACGTACTTACGCGTGGCAAGAACACGCACATTGTCCCTGCGCCCCTTCCCGCGGTCATCCAGAACGTCCCCCCCGTCTTCGCTCTCGCGTGGTCGTCTTCCCCATCTAGCGTCGTCCCCCGTGTATGCGTGCCCAAAACGTCCTCACCTACGTCCGCACGCACCCCCGCTGGCAAGCGACCCTCGAACCCGCCCACGTCCCCGTTCCTCCAGCTCATCGCCTTCAGCGAGGACGGCGTCGAAGTCCAGGAAATTTCCTTTGCCGCGCTCTGTAGTACGGCCGCGGGCAGGGACAAGGACAAGAACGGCAAGGGCAAAGACAAGGGCGTCGCCCTTGCTGATCCTCGCTGTGGCCAGTCGTTCATCGGTGAAACAGGTTTTCTGGCGCCCGGGGGGCACTGGCACCGGCTTCCCGCCGAGATCGCTGCGAGGGCGGTCGCCTTGCCCGCCGGTCTGGAGCGGACGGATTCGGCGGCGTCGACGAACTCATTTGGAAGCGTGCACACGGACGAGGTCGTCGCGAAGCTCAGGGAAGAGGCCGGAGTGTACGGCTGGCTGCGCAAATCTGTCGAAGACTGGCGGGTATTTTGGGTCGGTGGAGACGCGCGCAATGTGGGAGGGTACGAGGAGGACGATGGTATCCTCGTGTAACGATTCACGTTGAACGTTGGAGCTCGTGGAGGGTGACACGGACGATCCAGACCGTCATTCTCCTCCCTTGTGATATCTACAATAGGTAGATGAAGATCGCGCATGTATAAATACGTCGCGGCTGGTACTGTAATTAATGAGACATCCAAAAAAAAAGAGAAGGGCATGAAAAAAGTCCAAAACAGAGAGGGGGATACGTTATTTATATTACACGTGCTGGTAATACCGTCGATTGGTAACATAGTGTCCATGAATCGCAAAGATGATCGATGCAAACATCAAAACGTTGGCCCGTTCAGAGGCACGGAATAAGAGTCGGGCCAAGATGAGTAACCTTTTCCTTTATGTGCATCGTGTGGTAATTACAGGTCCAATGGTTACGCTTCCGCCTGCGTGGTATCATGAATTCGCTCTTCTTCTGGAATCATCTAGTGACTGTCTCGGTTTCTGGCCAACCCTGGACTCGGCGCGTCGAGGGGACATGGGCCGTCGGTCGCGGATTACGACAAACGACCGACCAGGGTCCTTTGAAGTAGATGGAGCAAGGGTGGTCCGATCTTCTTCCACATCGTCCAACATCAACCCATCCGAATGCCTCCGATTTCGGCGGATATTGAACCAGTGCTTCTTTTTGGGTTGGGTTGTTGCTTCCATATGGGTCGCATTGTCACCACGAGACCCTTGTTCTCCTGTCTCGACCAGGGGATGAGACTCGGGTGCTGTGCTTGATCCTGCGGCGATGGCGCCAACAATGATCGCCGTCTGACTCATTGTTCTACCTGCAGGTAACCCTGAGTTGGTGAGCACAGGTACCCTCGCGACATTAGCCACCGAGGTCGTGGGGGTTGGTACGTCTCCTACTTCATGGTGCACAGTCTTTGGACTCTCGCCAGGGCCTGATCCCCGCCGCTCCACACTGGGGAATGTCAGGGTCGAACCCTCCTTGCCTCCCGCGATGGCATAAGGCGAGTCGAAGTGTGCGCGGCCACCTCCGACGCGGGAGAACCCGGAATTCGACGTTTGCGTGCGAGGTGAGGATTCAGCGCGGTCATAAGATGGTCTGCTGCCTCCTGGTCCAGGGAAGGGCTGCCATGCGGCCATGATATGCGCACTTTCGTCATCCTCATCGCTGTCTTCCTTATAAGGGCGCAGTGCATGTTCGGGACGGAGTACCGAAGGAGGTGGCCCAGAATGATGCGACGCGCCAGAACCCTTGACGGGCTGGGAAAACGGAGTATTGGGTGGTATAAACGACCCGGAATCGCGAGCAGTATAGGATTCCCGAACGTCCGATCTCTTGAAGGGTCGGCGTTCACTCTTGCGTGTCCCACAGCACCCAAGGAGGGCGAGTGTGCCAATGAGCCCACTATCAACGGGACGTCGTGACCGATCGAACCCTACGCGGCCGAATATGCGGACGAGGGCTTCCGCGAGCTTGACCAATAAGATGAGGAAAAAGGCGAGATAAACGAGGCATAACACGATAAGGATGCCATAGGCGACCCAGCCACCAGCAGCCGAGCCAATAGAGATCTGGTCAGAAGACATATTAGCGACCGACACGTTGCAATGGTGCTTTACTCTCACCGTTGGCGTCAACACTACCAGTAAAACCGCAATTACGATTCTAGCGACACAGAATAGAAAGCTGATGAGGCTCATCCCGGCCCCAGTACCCCAAGGAAGCCACACGCTCGTGATGAGTGCACTAGCAACCTCCGATACAAGAATCACTATGGCCTGAACTGTCCCACTTTTCTGGCCACCTCCAATCACGATCCCATTAACTAAGTTTGATAAGAGGAGTAATCCAGAGAAAAGCTGGGAACCAGGACGGAAGTGGTTATAGAGGGGTCCGAGGGAGAGGAGAGTGCGGGTTTCATCATACAGCTTGGAAGTAGGCGTGCGAGAGAGTCGAAACAATATGAGAGCTGGGAGGATCACCGAAAAAACTGCGAATGAGAGGGAACCAAGGGCAATGGAGGAACTTGAGGTGGCAGTGGTGAATTCGTAAGCTGAGAAAACAGTGACGGGAAAATGGAAAATGGATAGCACGCGAACGAGGTTGCCGATCAGAACGCTCGTGTGAAATGATCTAAAGTCTGGACGAAACCAGCGGCGTCGTAATGTGGGATACGCATGTGAAAGGCCATTCAACGAACGACTCTCCTCGACCGTACCATCAAGCATATCCTTACTTCCCGCCGATTGGCGAGGGCTGCGCCCCTTGATTGCTGAAGCTGGGAGGCCTGTCGACGGCGATTTTCGTGAGAAAGTCACATCGACCATCCAGATGAACAAGCTGATGATAATGATCCCGGCCAGTATGGCAAGGAAGATGGAAAGGCATATCCCAAAGAGATTCCGAGGGTCAACTCCCACGCTCCATGCAAAGGCTGCCATGCCATTCGGCGTTCCAGGGGGAAGAAGAAAGAGGGAATTGGGAATCGACGAGTTGATATAGAGAATGGAACTTGGATTGCTTAGTTGATCCGCAAACGTCGACGGAGGATTGTACGGCTGAACGTCTAGCGGATTCCAGTGTTCAGAGTTGGGTGTCAAGGAAATGTCTGAGGCGTTGAGACATCACGGTACCGAAAGCGGAACATACATTTGAGCGGCACTTACTGTATGTAAGGGTAGCCCAAGAAGTCTGCGAGAGCAACGGGTCTGAAAGGTAATATTAAGCACCGAAAATGACTTTATGAAGGCTTACTTACAAATGAATGGTGGCCATTGAACGGCAACCATGGACAGCGCGGCACACCATTGTGTATGCATCATAATATCGCGTAATGATGGTGAACCTTGCGATGATGAGAGAGTACACAACGACCAAAACAAGTGACATACAGAATCGCATCAATGCAGGAGACGTTGCTAAACGTTCTCCACTGATGGCACTGGCGAGGATAAATCCGGCACGCTGTACACCATGCCAGATTCCGGGTCCCGGTCGACTAAGACCACGGCCCCAAGCAGCAGTGATGCGAGCGATGCCGACTAACAGCCAATATGCAATGGCTAAACCTACCGTAGCCCAGAAGATGACATGTGCACTCCCATACGGCGACGTGACCGGCCCTGGTTCAAGTGGAGTGGTCGTAACGGTTAGACAGAGTATTTCTTGTTCATTGGTATCGAGTGCGCGCAGTTGTGTATTCATAGTGGTAAGAACATTCTTGGAGTTGAAGGGTATGGACACCGAGAAAGCATACGGCCCCGCTGGTATAGGACAGCCGGTCGAATTTGATGATGATGGGGGGAGAATGAGGTGGCATAGAAAGGTTGAGTTATTGTAAGTAGCGATTGTGAGTGTCGTAGTATCCGTGAAGAGCGTAGCGGCTAAACGTCGTGAATGAGAGTCGCTCAGGCGAGGTAAGTGAAATGTATGCATACCGAGGGTTGTGTTTGCGTTGGAGCTGATTATCTCCGTAGCGGTCTCGCCAAGGACGGTAAAGTTTATGGTCTGCCCGCCTATAAGCTGGGAATAGACGGTGTCAACCGACATTTTCCTCGATGCATCGCCATTGTAGCAGTCATCGAAGGCGAGCGTGGCAGGCTGTGAGAACGACGGGCGTACGAATACAAGGAAGAGCAGAAATTGGAGAAGACAGCTTTGAAGCGCGCTGCCCAACGACAAGGGCGTTGAGATCATCGTTTGAGACGGCGAGCACGAAAAGCGGTTGGTGGTGTGCTCATTAACGGACGTTTCTGACCTGCCCGTGGCATCGCATCACGCTTACCACGCCACACCGCCACTCGCGACGTTTCATCTACTACCTAACACAAATCTGCTACGGCTCTCCTACTGGATTCCAGGTCACAGCGCCTCTGGCTCCCTCGTCAAAAGCGTCGATTGCTGCAGTGTCCTCTGCGTCGAGCGCGAAATCGAACACTTGGAAATTCTCCTCGATCCGACCAGCCGAAGTGGCCTTGGGAAGCGGAACAAGGCCTTTCTGCAATGACCAGCGGACCAGCACCTGGGCGGGGGTTTTTCCGTGCTGGAATGGTTTTTCCAATCAGACTCGGGACGTCCACGTTGGCGTGCCATTCGAAACGGTCCTACCTTTTCTGCGATTCTGAGTACCACCTCATTTTTGATCCCCTTTCCCTCTACCACTTCCTTGCCACGAACCAATGGGGTGTATGCTTGCACTACAATTCCCTTGGACTTGCAGTACGACACAATCGGACGTTGTTGGCACCATGGGTGAAGCTGTTGTGTCGCGTCAGCACTGTTCGGACCAACCCGGGATAAGATCGTGTCACTTCAATCTGATTGACAGCAGGCTTCTCTAACCCGGCTTCCGCGATTTCGTCGATATGCTTCTCCGAACTGCGAACGAAATAGTGTACACATTAAAAGAACGTCAGTGATCATCACGGCCCGAATGGTTACGCCAACGCACTAGTTCGATACGCCGATGGTGCGTACGAGGCCAAGTTGCTTGGCCTTCACTAGAGCCTTGTATCTCGCGAGCCTTTCGTTACGTCCACCGTGTGGGGAGTGAATGAGAAAGAGATCATAGTAATCTATCTTTCGTAAGTCGAGATGCCCACTGGTCCGGATAGGACAAGATTTACCGAAGCCGAGCTTTCTAACCGATTCCTCGACGCTCTTTAGTGTCTGGTCATAGTCAAAGCCCGCGTTGACGACCTTTGAGGCTTTCCAACTATGTCAGATCTGGTAGGGTACGAGGTGTCAGGCGACACATACTAATGAATATTTGTTCACGTGGAACACCGGACTTTCGGATACCTTCACCCACTTCGGCCTCATTGTGATAGAACTGTGCAGAGTCGACGTGCCTGCGAGCATTGAATCTCCTGCGATGAGAGTCGATCGCAGACCCTCGACGTACCTGTATCCAGACTTTAATGCATTGCCGACAGCTTCGACACACAACTCTGGTGCAAGCTGGTACACGCCATACCCGATGGTAGGCATAGAGTATCCTATGATGGAATTATTCAAGCAATTGATATCGGGGAGGATTTTGATTACTGTACCTGTAGTCAAGACCACCGATTTCGGTATGTCTGCCATCGTGGAAGGCAATCGAGGGAAATGTCGGATCAGCTAGCTGACGATGGAGCTTTTATAGTCACGTCTAGACTAATCTAATCTAATCTGATCTTACCTCACGTGCACAAGACAAATAAAGACAAATATATATCCCGAGCTTTGTTCGCCCACCAGTAAGAAATACGAACAACTTCGAGTACTTTGCTGACATGCCAGTCCCATGGGAGGCCCTCATTCCGTTTGGTACCGCTTCATGCAGACAAACACTTGACACATGTCGCTGACGATTCCTTTTAGGTTTGCTAACTACTATGTTCGCAGCCGCGGGTACGCTCTTGAACACGTCTAAAAGGGCCCAGAGCCAAGGCAAGGTATGTGTGCCTTCCAAAGTGCATGCTAAGTTCTCAAATCTGTTAGCCTGTTCGTTACAACATCGATTCATGGGACGAAATGATGATGGACCGTGACAGACGGCTGACGGGACACGTTCGTGGACAGAAGGTACGTTCGGCATATTTCTCCAGCGGATGCCGTCTCCTGAAACTCCTGTGCTTCCGCTTCCAGTCGGACCCTATACCTCCGGAAGGCTTCGACACTAGTAGTGCTTGGTATACACAACAAACCTCGTGAATATGACTTGTCTCCAGACTTCACCCGGCTATGTATCATTTAGATTCGCAAGTTCGCGATTGTCATTCAGGTTGCGGTTGAAGTAGGGTTCTTGAGCGCATTGCTCTCGTTGCAAACAAGATTCCCACGGGTACGGTCTTGATCTGGTTGTATGAACCATTGTGTAAACGAGGGCTGAATGGATACCCAACTTGGTATATCCTCTCATGATCGCCGATGCGTTGCATGACGAGGAGCGCATGACCTTGTTCGGCCACTACCACCCTTCGGGTCAGCCTTATGTGTTTCCCTGGACATCCGGTCTTACGAATAGTGGAACCTGCTCCGGATCATAGCGGGTACGACTCGCGTGAACACGCCCCATCTCGTTCATGTCAACCCAGTATTCCTCGTTCCGCCAGTCCTTCAC
>JBBPLQ010000098.1:0-56483 GCA_038089855.1 Royoungia palumana | reverse complement strand
CGTGAGCCGCTTCTACGGCGTTTATCCCTCTTCGTGCTCATGGTATACTTCCTATTAGTCGCCGCCAGCCAGTGATTGGTTCCGTCCCATTTTCACTGACTAAGAACTGACATTTTCTCTGATAGGCTGGGGCCCGTCGCACTTGCAGCTCAATCTGTGTTGTTACTTTCTTCGTCTACCACATACCAGGCGCCGTTTGCGCTGAGCGTCGCCACTTCTGTGCGGTAAGCACTTTGACCGTCTTTCCTGCCGAAAGATTCGCTGATTATTGTACCCCAGAATCGGAAATCTTCTCGGCCAAGGTAATGCGAGAAGGGCTGGAGTGGCCGCAACGACGGCCCTCGTGATGGCTATCGCCCTCGGATGCATGTTCAGGTGAGTGGTGGATACGCGCCTAGCTTCCTCTGTCGCTCACTCCGATCTTTCCTTTCATAGCGCCATTTTCCTCGTCTTTCGCCACAAATGGAGTTACATTTTCAACAGTGATCCAGGTACGTCTGAGCACCCTCGCGCGAAATTGACACTGATGACGCAACAGAGATCGTCTCACTCGTTGCGTCGATCTTACCGCTTGTCGCCCTGTTCCAAGTCTTCGATGGGACAGCGAGCGTTACTGGTGGTATATTCCGTGCTCGTGGCAAGCAGGTAAGTGGGCTCGAGCATCGCTGCGTCGATCACCAGCTGACTCTCCTAGATTACGGGTGCCATTCTCAACATGAGTGCTTATTATATCATCGGTATTCCACTCGGATTGTACCTCGCGTTCAAATGTAAACGTTCGCTCGAGGGTCTCTGGGAGGGATTGACAGTTGCGCTG
This sequence comes from Royoungia palumana, assembly GCA_038089855.1. Taxonomy (NCBI): domain Eukaryota; kingdom Fungi; phylum Basidiomycota; class Agaricomycetes; order Boletales; family Boletaceae; genus Royoungia; species Royoungia palumana. The sequence goes on along the minus strand of JBBPLQ010000098.1, from coordinate 55,666 downwards.
GTATATGCCTCCGCAGTGGGGATTTGGATCGGTGTCCGCGGTGTTAACTGGGAAGCGGAGATCGCGAAAGCGCAAGGAAGAGTCGGAGGTAAAACTAACGGTAACGAGAGGATGCAATAACCTCTTGAAAGACCCATACCCACTTGACATATGGACCCGGATATCAGCTATTTACATTTATGCACTTTTCGTCTATTTTTAAAATGCTTTGCGGTAAAAGCAGGCACTCTCTGAATGCGATCTGAATGCATCACGAAAACCCATCGGAAATAACGGTTGGATTCAACTTTTCGAACATTCGAACCTTGTCTCAGCTTGTGCAGAGGGTCGGCCCTCGGAGAATGAGGGCGGTCTACGGCGTGGTCGATTACATGGCTGGATGGCTCCCATGCCTCGAGTGAACCACAGCGAACATCAGGCGGTCCGGATGAACAAGGGACCGTACGCACGCAGACGCAAAGCGGTCGCCCAGCGTGAAAAACGCCACTCCAGGCCAACCAATTCTCGGTGCCCGCGCGGGAGGTCTCATTGACCGTTCTATTCAGACATTCGTCCAAGTATCGAATACAAGACAGCCTCCAGCGAGCAAAGTACGGCGTTGCGCACCACGACGACGTATGGCGACGTCAGAGGAGAGACGGCCCTAGCGACCGAAAACTGCGTCAGTTCACGACCCATGCGACGCGCGAACGGCGCACCCGTCCGAGAAACCCCAACACCACCGTCATCGCGCTCGACACACGACCTCCCCGCCCAGCCCCAACGTGAGCGCCTCCCTCGCTTCTAACCACTCGTGCTCCCTACTCTTGGTCTTCACCACCGCAATTTCGCCCAGCCCGAGCGGTTTGATCGTTTGCGCGCGCCGCCCACTGCAAATCCGGCGTATTTCGCCCGGATCCATGAACACCCGTCGGCTCGGCATGCTGATGAGGTGCATGTGCGAGAGCACCGGTCGGTCGTCACGGTATTTGAGCTCAGCCCAGATGCGGCGCTGAGGCTCGTTGACATGCTGGAAGTCGGAGGGGGAGGGAGAGGCGATGGTTCCGCGGATGAGATTACTTAGAAAGCCTGCGCGGAGGAGAATGGAAAGGATAGCGAGGTTTTGTTTGGAGTGTTCGACGGCCAGATGACGGTGTCGGGCACGAAAAGCATTTTGGACACGCGCGCAGAGATCGTACGGGAGCGGCATCGCGTGAACCAGGAAAGCGTAGCAAAAGTGTGACAAAAGTGTAGGACTACTACAACGATTATGTAACAGTCATCCGACATGCCTGCTCCGTCTCGAACGGTGGACCGTGGCAGAACGATCCAAGGTAGATTTCAGCGACTTGATCGCCTGGACGATTTCAGCTGTCGCCGAAGGTTAGACACGAAAGCGCTTCCTTAGTTCGCGGTCTCACCTGCCAATTTCGCAGTATCGGCTTCAAAATCATATCGCTTGTTCCTGCTGTCTCGCTGTACGACAACCTTGAAGAGCGTCGACGTCTTTTGCGACTGTTGGCAGACCAAGACACTCTTGACGTGAAACGAAAGCGTCTTGCCACTATCAAAGACAGCCTTGGCTTTGTTCGCAGAAGGCATGATCTTTGCGTAGGGTCGATGTAAGTTCGCAGCACAACCCCGACCTCCTAGACTCACGTGAACATAGACGCCGTCAATAGCTAATGTGCGTTCTTGTCGCGCCAACATAGGCATTTTACGATATATCGTGTATCGCTATTCACGCCGTCATCCATGACGCTTGTGAAAAAGAGATATACAAAGACGAACTTTGTAAGCAGTAGTATAGTCTGTTCCGGCGCTATGATGCACTTCGGGCACGTCTGAAATCCTCTTAAAGATGGAGGCTATTGGACAAAAATATTCAAAAGTATTCGCGCAAATGCAGATTTAACAAACCGTTCGGGTCAGTCGTTCTTGTAGCACGGGTTTCCGGTTCGATACCCAATTGAGGTAGCATAGACCTCTTGACCAAGGTGAGTTCACGTTTGCCCTCGAGGGAAGCTACGGTACGGTCCAGATATATAAGAATGTTGAGGTCGTTGAGAACAAGTGCATAATCCTTTGGATCCGTAATTCTGCACCTGCGACACGCCAACTCAAGTGCTTCTTGCATATACATACCAGCCGAGCTATACAACATGTGAGCGACGGAAGGGAAACCGAGTGATGCACGTACACAGGTATCAAAGTGGAGATATGGGCTGCGTCAGCGGTATCCGCGACATGTATCCGGAGGAAGATTGGAGGACCGTGGCTCGATGACGGGCCAAGTGATGACGACAGAATAGGTGTCGTACCAAAGACAGAGCTTCCTCCGGCTGCTGGAACAGAGGGTGGAACGAGACCTGGAACAGGAAGTGCATCCGCTTTCTTTGGTGTAGCCATGATCCTTGAAGGCCTTCGTTGGATTTTACTTTCCAGCTGCTCGTTTTGTTGAACTAGAAAGGTATTTAGTATTTACCACAGGGCAAATTAAGCCAGACGAACTCTGAAGGGGAGTTGCTGCCAGGATTGCGAATGCATCAAAGTTAAACTTGGTGAGTTTTCCAGTACGGTCAGGAGCTGAGACATTCTCAGTGGACCGAGTCAGACGCTGCTTGCATAAAACTCACGTGGAAAGTCTTCATCAACCTCCCCATCGTCCTCAGTAATCCGCATAATCCATCCTACTCCGGAAAGTTTCGGATGGTTTTCATCTACGCCATCATTCAGCTTCGGGAGCCAACCCTCTTCCCAATAGCTCCACAACGCAAAACCGATGACCTCCTCGACAGTTGCGTCGCGTCTCACGTTGAGCGTCATCGCCTTTCCCTTGGGTTCATTCGCATGCGGGAAATAGACTTTGACGCCCATCGACGCGGATTCGCCGCGCCCCGATATAGCGCCGTATAATTCGCTAAATGGATTGGCAGAACTGCCGGTCGAGGCGAGCATCATCGACAAGGCTGAGACTTTTGGTATTAATGGCTGGACGGTGTCCCGCGAGAAAACGATGTCCGATGCGGGTACGTCGAGGATGGGTTGCGATATCGAAACACCTCGTTTGCGGCCAAGCGGGCGGGCGGCTACAAGGACGGTGCGACGGTCGGACGGAGGTGGTGGGGTGACCATCTCGAACTGGGCGTCTATCCCTCCGTCATGCTCGGACGCAGACTGAGCATCATGAGACTCATCGACCCCGCGCGCTTCGGAGACGGGGCTAAGACGAGATCGTGCGCGCGTATGTTGCCCGCCGTAAGAGAAGGAGCCAAAGGCGGATGGATTCGACGCCGAAATACCTGATGTTGCCCCTGGCAAGACGAACGCTACGTCGGAGGCACTGTCAGAGCCGGCGCCAGACGTACGCGTAGCAGCAAAGTCACTGCTACGCCATCAGATATCAAGCCAGTGGAGAGGAGAGGAACGTACGGATCGAATTCGTCACCTTCGTCCATGTCATCACCACGATCGACGACATCAAACTCATCGTCATTGTCGTCTTCGAGAACGCCCTCGTCTTCCTCTGATGAGGATATCTCTGGATTGAGATACTTGGGCGTATCAGAGGCGGATTTCGGGGTGGCGGTTCCCTGACCGCGGCGAGCGAGCATGCGCAACTTTCTACGCGCCTCCATTTCTTCGGCGCCTTTGAATTTGGCGACGAATTGGACCTCCTTTGGGGGCGGTTCTGGTGGGGAAGGGTCGTCTTTCAAGGACGATCTCGAGGGCGGTACCTCGACTTCTGTCGGACGCGGGTCGTCGGTGTTGTCAGAAGCGGCTGCATTGGCGCGGGAGAGAGCGGGTTCTGGACCGAGACTGAGCCCGTTAGCGATCCGTGATGCGCGTCTGGATGCGGAGACACGACGGCCTGCGACGCGCATGCCCAGGGCGCCGGAACGGTTGCCCATGATTGTCTGGTGGTGTCTGAGGGCGGTTGGACGGGCGGGCGGGTCGTCGTCCTGTTCATTGTCGGATATGGGTGGACTGGAGGGGTATTCGAGCTCAGGCCAGCGAGCGATGTCTGCCAGAGACGCCGCGAGGATGTAGGGGTTGGAGGTGTAGGAAGGATTGAAAGATATGATTCGACCGCCGTACGGGTCGTCTACGTTACGCAGGTAGGAGAGTCTGAGACTGTGTACGAGGTAACTGGAAGAGACGTGAGGTCGAGCGCGAGGCCTGTCGATGAGACGTACCCTGGATCGCTGACGAGGGACATGATGACGGTCCTTGGCAGCTGCCACCATGCTGGTCCCGATTGCCTGCAGATTCAGTACGTACTCGCTTCCGTCCTTGTCGCGCTCACCCAACTCAGCCGTTCCAAAGTCACCTACGATCAGTGGTTCGTCACCCACCTCGACGACGGCTGGAAGGTCAAACAGGTAAAGCTCTGGTTTCTCTCAAAGTGCTCTCTCGTACAGTCGACCGGCCCTTTCACCCACCGATCCGTCTCACCCATCACGTTCGCCCCCAGCGTCCGTTCCAGCTCCTCCCTCGACAGTCTCGATGACGGCTACAACGAAGACGACGAGTTCTCCGACCAGGACTTGGCCCCTCGTACCCCCGTCAAGAGATCGACCGTCTATCCTTCTCTTGACGTGAAGCCCGTCTTCTCTTCTCCCACCGTCCAGCCGGGGAGCAGCCCTCTCGTCGACCGGTATATCCTCTTATCGTTTTCTACCGGTTCCACGCTCGAGGACGAGTTCCCCCTCTCCTGGTACCATCTCCGTCCCTACGAACTCCTCGAGATGCATCCCGTCGGCACTATCGCACCACTACGGCGCGATGACCTAGCAGAATATATACAACCATATTTTCACGCCAAAGTCAAAATCTTGCGCATCACATGGAGCCATAGGTCCGGTCGTTTCGAGCCACCCGGCATGGACGGTTACAAAGCAAAGGACAAGCTCTCGAAATCGGAAAAGAGACGCAAGATCAGGGCAGAGTGGAAAACTCGCTGGGTTGTCATCAACCATGGGTTCCTCTCCCTCTGCAAAGAGCATGCAGTATGTGTCGCTTCCTCTCTGCTCTGCAGCACAGCACCGATTCCTCCGTTGCAGACGAACCCTCCAGTCCAGCAATTTTCGTTGAGCACCCTGAGCGCTCTCCGTGGGGCCGACGCGCTAGAGCGCGCATTTTCCATCGTTATCGAACCTCGAGTCGTTTGCATCAAGTTTCGGCCTCGATCAGCTTCGCAGACTGGCATGGCATCACCGCCACCCTCCTCGCCCTCCTCTCCGATTTTAGGAGCCACTGCTCAAGAACCCTTTCCAAGTCTGGATTCTACGTCCACCCAGAAAGAGCGGGATGACCCAAGTAACGCCTGCAAGGGGGACGGAGACTGGGTTGTTCTCGACATGCTCGATGACCATGGTAAGTTTTTTCGTCTTACGACAATGAACGTGCGATGAAGCGCTTTCAGCCTTTTCAAGCATTCTCCGCATCCTCCACCGTCAGGCCTCTGAACCGATATCCTCGTCCTTTGTCCCCTCGTCATCTATTATTTCTGTTTCCCCAAGCACGATTTCGTCACCTGTCGCGGCATCATCTGCTCCATACGAGACGATTCCCTATCCCGAGTGGCGAATCAGTACTGTTGAAAACGCGCGGAAAGCTGGCATGGGAGATGTGGGCAAACCCATGGCGTGGGTACTCTGGACCGACAAGGGCCTCGGGGAATCATTGTTGGGGAACATCCGTCACCATCGTCAAGCTTTTTCGCAGGAAATGCAGTACAAGACGTGCGCGATCGCTACAGACATTTATGGAACAGACGAAGAAAACGATGATGACAGTGAGATGGAATGGGAGGGATGGGTGAGAGACCTGGAGCGGCAGAGCCGAGTTAAGCAGCGCTCAGCCAAGGCTGGTAAGGCCGCTGCGCACAAGGCGCGTCCTCCCAGCAGTGGGTCTGGGCCACTGCCTTCTCCGCCGCTTTCGGAAGCATCACCGACAGCGTCTCCTAGAGTCGGATCGCCGTCGCTGTCCATGTCACAGCTTGCTGCTGGTTCCTTTGGCACTCAGTCGCATGGACAGTATCCTAATATCGGCAACGTTATTCAAACAAGTGGGACCAGTTATGGACCCACAGAGTTCCCGCGTTCTCCAGATTGGGTTAAAACTACGAGGGTCAGCACTGTGACCGTTGGCATGGCCCCCTCGCCTAGACGGCGCTCAACGACGCTTTCCTCCGAGGCAGCGATGACGACAAAGCACGAACGTGACAAAGGCAGGCTAGATGGAGGGACGCTTCCGCGGGTTATCGGCACTTCTACCGGGACGGGGTGTTTCCCAAGCGCCCCCCTGCGACACGCTCGTTCAAGCTCGAACTTGAGGGTGTCCTCATCGACATCATTCGGGGCCGACGCGGGGGGGTCGTCTGGACATCCAAGGCCACCGTCGCCTCCGAAGCGTCAAAGTACGTTTATGCGCGGTGTCACACAACGGGCTGGCAAGATTGTCAGAGGGCTCGAGTCCGCCATTGATTTCGTAGACGAGAAGACGACCACATGATTACCTCATATTTCTATTAGTGTACACATGGTCCGTGCGCGCATTAGGAAAGGTATATAAGCTCGAGGTTGATATGCCGAGTCCTTACCACTCTGGCCTTTTGGCTTAGATCAAGTGTAGTATCTGTTCTTAATAGTTTAACCACTATTATGAGGGCACCGCCCTCATTTTTTGGTTATCAAATTTTTGCCGCCCTTGTTCCTCGCGAGCTCTGCTTGCAACTCCGGGGACGCGATGACCTTGCTACTGCACTGCCGGCTTGTGTCGTCGGGGGATCTCCTTTTTCTCTTTGCTCTTGCCTTCTCCAATGTCACTGGACATTTGCTGAGCTTGGGCAAACAGATTGGGGTTGATCTTTGTTCAATGATGGCTGTCGACTTTGGAGATTGTGATGATGGCGGCATGTTCTTATTTCCTTGAGCTGTCAATTGTTATTGCCAAAGGCAAATTGTGAGGTGATCCCACAAATATGGGATCCTCTCTTTCTCATCCTTGGTACGTTGTAGTACCGTCTCGTTTTGATTCTTCTTTTCCTCGGTAAAGCCTTTCTGTCGGACCCTCTGTATTACTGTTCTAGAATCCAATGCAGTGTCATGCCGCGGACAGCAAGCCTGACACCTTCCTCCTGCCAGCGGGCCCGGCTCCGAGTCACCGGCAGAACTGGCTCGTAGCATTTACTGCAAGTTTCACGGCACTCGTTGAAACCGTTACGTTTTCCAATGATGAGTTGGCCTGGAACCGTCGGTCAAACAGCGCCGTATAAGTATAAAGCTCTGTTCGTTTCCTCCACCAGAATCCTCTGCGAGTATGGCTGTATTTTCCTTCCGTCAATATCTCTGTGAACAATGGCATGCCCTCCCTCATTCCAAACCAGTCGAGGATGTCACCTCAAAAACGTTCATGGTCACTGGATCGAATGTTGGCCTGGGCTTTGAAGCCTCCGTACATCTTGTCAAGATGCGGCCCAGATTACTTATTGCAACGAGCAGAGACTTGCCCAAGTGCGAACAGACGCGAAAATGTGAGCATATGACCCATTCCAAGGAGTGCCTCATAACCGACATTTACCTGTCAAGCCATCCTGAAGCGAGCAGCTGAAAGTGGCATAGCGAACCCAGCTGTGTCTTCACTGGCACTCGAGTTGGGCAGCTTCCAAAGCGTACGCTCCGTTGCTGACAACTTTGCGACCGGTGGGGATGGAATGTTGCATGTGCTCGTTGCCAACGCCGGCCTACTCAGTCCTGGGCAATACGTCCAGACGCAAGACGGATGGGAAATAACGTATTTACTGTCCCGACGTCTTTTCATCTGATATCTTACTGTTGTCCTCCCATCAGGCTACAGGTCAACTACCTTTCGACCGCCTTACTGAGCATCTTACTGTTGCCGTCCCTGATAAACTCATCCTCTCCAAATTCACCATCACGCTTGGTCATAGTGTCAAGCTTTGTACATCAAATTGCCGTCGGGTTGGAAGGAGCAGATTCGTGGACTAGTATTCTGGAAACAATCAACAAGCCGGAATTCGGCGACCGGCAAGTGATTCTTTTTTGCCTCCATCGACGTTGAGACACCTCCCATCAGCTCGGCTCGTTATTACGTTTCCAAGTGTGAGTAAGATACCGTCGTAGTTGGACTAGTGAATAAAGACTGACAACCGCCATCCAGTGCTGCAGGTTATGTTTGTTCGGGAGCTCGCGTCGCGCCTCCCAAAACGCACATCTATCATTGCCTGCACGGTCAACCCCGGATATTGTGATTCACAGATCACCCGCTACGAGAAGCACCAATGGATGTTCACCGTCTTCAAGCGGCTGTTTCTCGTTCGATCCGTGGAGGAGGGAAGCAGAACTCTCGTGCATGCCGCCGTTGGCACTGACCCCTCCATGAACGGCCGGTATTTGTCCTGCTGTCGAGCCACCGAAGAAAGCGATTTCGTACTCAGTCCTCAAGGCAAGGCATTTTCTGCCAGGCTCTGGGTATGGACCGTCGGCGTATCTCCCCAAGTCTGTCTCACCCGATTCAACAGGATGAAACGATCAAGCTGCTTTCCAGTGTTGACAACCGAGTTTCAGAAGTTGTCGACAAGTACATCCGTGTTGATTCATGATGTCGTTTGAGCGTGCCTTGGAGACGAGGATGTTACATCTTCCAGAATCCCGATTGAACCAGGGCCGATTGCTCCCGTGCCATGGTCTGAGGAGCCGGACGTTTAGCGGCGTACGATCACCGTATTCAATGGAGTGTATAGCCCTGCATCAACCCTGTTTTGATGCATATGGTGTTATTCGTGAATGCTTTCCGACTGAATTCAACCAAGGTCCACCTGACCCCCCTCCGTGTTTGCTTTTTCTCCTTTCTTGGAGGGTTAGCAGTTAGTTCAGTTGCCTTTTAGCTACCTTTCAGAATCATCTGCCAGTGAAAGCACTCAATCGACGAGATTTCCATCGGACAGCTGGCGCACCGTTACTGGAATAAATGTATCTACTACAAAACGAACCGAAACACAATCACAGACATCTTCATAAAACTTTATCCGAATATAGAAGTCACGCTTGGTTTGGTGTAAAGATGCGACTCGTGTGCTTGCCGACTCACTCCCAATACGGCACTAGGGCAACGCTATCCTTCCTCATGTGAGAAGATCGCACTTTTAGTTCCTTGATTTCGTCGTTCCAGCGAAATCGGTCGAGTCCAAGAATCCCAATATCGATTTCAGAGAGGGGGGTCCGAATTGAGGCTTGATCAACAACGGAGCATCTAGGGTCCATCGTCCAAATCCGCGTGTTGGTCTCCGATATCGATGGCGTGAGCGTCGCGTGGCGGCTGCTGACCAGAGACGTGGATACGGTGGAGTTCTGTCGCAAGCAAGATTTAAGGGGCTTCTTTGAGGCGATACTGCTGTCGCCAGAGGAACCGGAAGATATACGCGAAACTCCCACTCGCGTTGGTTCTATTGCACCGCATCCGTTGTTTTCCGAACCCAGAGGCAGGGCGGCGGCCACCTCACTCGCAGCCAAAATGACCGGCGGTGGTGCCCCTCCGATGGCAACTCCCTTGCAGGATTGCGATCTAAATCTCTTGTGATTTGACCTCTCGTTTGGTTGTCGAACCACATGGAGAGGTGGAGTCCCCTGAACCATGGAAAAGTTCGCGATTGATCCCGTATTATTTGCATGCTGGAACTTTGACGAGCCGGAAGATGAAACAAACTGCCTGGATACCATACAAGCAACTTTCTTATCGATAACATCTTTACTCTCCTCGTGACCTGGTGTACGTTTATTAGGCACTTTCTTTTCGAAAAGGTGTTGGGGGTGAAACGCTTTGATGATTCCTGAGATTGGAGAGAAACGAAGTGGTGGTAGATATTCGCTTTCTCGACGAGCGTGTGAATGCACCATTTCGGAGTCCCGAAGCGCATGCAAGGACAGCAACTTGAATGAAGGCAGTGGCAGTAAGGGAAGCACTGGCTTGCGATGACACCTCAAGGAACACCTGGACAGTTGGAAGGAGTCTCTCGTACCCATAAATGGAGACACCACGACGGTGGCAGGTGGTAACCCAGAGAGGAACGGATACTCGACTTGGTTGCTATGGCTAGGACCATCGACCAATCTAATCGAGGAAGGGCTTGCACGTCTCATTTGGACCTTGGGAACACTATCCGCTGGGGATTTGAAGTGGCACGACTTTCCAAAATCGCCGTAGCAGAGATGACCATCGGCTTGGTCTTGCCGCGTCGAAATGAACGCCTTTGGGGAGTTGACCCCATGATCAGTCAGGTTTTTCGGATGAACAGACGACGAAGGTACGAGAAGCGGGTCAGCATGGCCAGGGAAATCAGTCAAAGCTATTGATTTCGTGAAACGAGAGTTTGCGGTAGAGCTCTTTGACCATGTTCGTGTAGAAGAGTGCATCGAGCGCATCGAAGCCGAGTGCCTTTGATTGCGAAGTCGCCAGGAAGTTACCCCGTCTAGCCTTGACACCAGATGCGTCTCCCATACAGGAGATCCCAGGCAGCCAACCCAGAGGCCACGATGTCTGTTTCCGCGCTTGTCTCGAAACCTATTGCGGGAATGAGCGCCATCGGGTGCGTGAATCGTTCCTATACGACGAAGTTTCATGTACACAAGTTTGACGGAGAGAAAGACGACAGCGAGGGAGACGATGGAAATGAAGACAGTAGCAAACGGAGTGTACGTTTCTGCGTGTGTATACGAAACAGGAAAAGCATGGACATTATGGGGTAGCAGGAGTAGTAGCACTTGCCAGTGAAAGAACTTGAACATGATGGACGTCGGAAAACAACTCAAGGCTGTTGAATTTGCATTCCGAGCGCCAACTTGTTGTGGAGAGCATTCCAGGCATAAAATCAGGAGCGTCACGATCCATCACAATCCAAAAATGCTATCTACCCCTGATTTCCCACAGTCGTGCCGGCCCGTACAAGTCTATTGACTTTGGTCATAAGACTCAGTACTCATCTGTGAGTAGCATATCTTTCATTCTTTCTCACTATGCCCGCCCGCATTCTTGCTTACTCTGCCACTGCCGGCTACAGGCACGACAGTATAGAACCCTCTATCGAGGCTCTCAAATCCAAAGCATCTTCAATCAACGTTGACTTCGATTTCACGGAGGACAAGAGCCAATTCACAGACGAGAATCTGGCAAAGTATGACGCCGTCTTGTTCTTGAATAACTCGGGAATAAGTATGTTGCGTGCCCACCGAGTACTCACCAACATACCAATGATGAATGATACAGTCCTTGATGACACGGGGAAGGCTGCTTTGCAGAGGTATCTTAACCTTGGAGGAAATTTCATCGGTATTCACTGTGCATCTGATGCACTGCGTGACACTCCGTTCTTCGGAAAGCAAATCGGTAAGATTCCAAGCCCCCTATCGGGATTGCATCGTTCATCCAACTCTCTCGTAGGAGCGTATTTTGACTATCACCCAGACATCCAAGAATCAGTGAGCGCTCGACTTTATGAATGTGGCATTAAGCCTATTGTTAGTCTGATCATGATTGTTCCCACAGGTAGTGAATGTCATCGATAACACGCACCCCAGCACGAAGATGCTTCCTGCTCATTGGAAGTTGCTTGATGAAATGTAGGAGACAAACAGATCCCATGTACCTTCCTTACCAGATGTTCAGGTACAACTTTCAATCTGATCCTCGTGCGGTGGGGGCAAAGGTCCTGCTTACCGCGGATGAGTCCAGTTATGCAGGTGAGACATCATTTGGGGCGTGGCCTGACCTACCGGATAATTTGTAGATCCTGGAGAAAGAAAATTTGACCATGGGATACCTCATCCTATAGGTAAGTGTCTTATGCCTTCATCGCCATTTAGTTCTCATAATACACGCAGCCTGGTACCAAGAACGTGGTGCTGGTGTCGAACCAAGTGGGATTGCCGGCCGTAGCTGGTACACCGGTCTCGGACATTGTATTGAAATCTGGGATGCAAGTGTCAAACTATCATTGCCCTACGGCTCGCGGGACTTACCATCATCTAGGACGAGGTCTTCTTGGGTCACGTCTTGGGGGGAATCACTTGGACTCTTGATTCAAAGACTACGCGTGCTTTCAACATCAATGCCAAAGTCGGCAGTGCCCCTTGAACATATGGATGAGTGGGTGATGGATTGCTGATGTGCAGATCTGTATACAATGCAACATGTAAATAGCAGCAAAAGTGATGATCGTGCTAAGGTATATATAGGTAATGGTGGCAAGGAATGAGTGACATGAAGATGAGATACCGTAGTCAGCGTCCGCCGAATCATTGCGGTCTACACTCGGGTTCACCACCCAATCCATGATCGTCGTAATCATCGTCGTCGTCGTCCTCCCAATCGTCTTCGTCGCCTTCTCCGAACTGCGAGGCAAAGCCTTCATCAAAGAAGTCCAAACTAGCCGGAAAATACCGTGCACGCACGTCGTCAAGCTTGGCTTCTTCGAAAGGAGCTTCATCGACAATTTCCGGCGCAGGTTCGATATCCGCCTTTTTCGGAGGAAGAAGCTTTTCAAGCGCCTACATGAAAATTTCAGAGAGTCAGCTATTGAAAGATTCAATAAGCTTACAGCTCGATCGACACGTCTCAGCCACTCCGAATTCGGCATCTCCATTTCAAGGACGATATACAGATCACCCTTTTGATCGGGATTCTTGAATGTAGGCATGCCCTCACCGCGCAATCTGATGGTCAGACCTGGTGTAATGATCTTCCCTGGTGGGCTCGAGATACTGATACCCCGGCCATCTAGGTGAGTAACTAAGATACGAGAGAAACCGAGGAGTGCCTCGGAGAGCGTGATCTTGACGGTTGTAAGTAAATCGCTTCCGGAACGCTCGAAAGAATCGTGTGGCAGCGTCTTTAGGCGGAAAATCACATCTCCGGGTGGAATATCGGGCTTTCCGTGGTGGTCAACCATTACCCATAAGCAATTAAAAAAGGTTCACCTCCTGATCACCAGCACCTGCTAGCACAATACGATAACCATCGGGCATTCCCTTCTCGACGAAAATTTCCTGCCGTGTCTTCTCCTGTACTGTTTTTTCACCTTTACACTTCTTACACCTGTACGTGGTAAGCTCCCGTCGGTGATAACCAGTACAATTCCTACCGGTCTTTTTCCCGAATCTTACTCCCTTCACCATTGCACTCAGAACATTTGACACGCATCATCCCGAATCTAGAAGGGCCAATCGAGGTTTGCGAAAAAGTCCATCCTTTGCCTTCGCATGTAGCGCATTCCTTGGGTTTTGCATTGCCTTTGGCTCCTGTCCTGAAAACATGGCATAACTCAACACAGATGAAGTCGCATGTATTGAATGTGCCAACCCGTTACATGTTCCACAGAGAACCTGTTTCTCCATATTCATCTTGACCGACTTGCCATTGTAGAGATCTTCCAACGTGACTTGATAAGCAATTTCGGTATCTTCTCCCTTGCGTTTGCGTGGGCCTGCTCCTCCGGCGAAGTCAAAGAATGTCGTTGTCGATCCCCCACCGAAGAACTGAGTGAACATATCGGCAGTATCGGATGACATGCCACCACTGCTTCCGCCCGGGCCGGCAAAACCGTCCATGCCTTCTCTATCGTAGAGTTCCCTCGAATTCGGATCGCTTAAAATTTCGTAACTAGGTTTTGCTGCCGATTAAAAAGATGAACTGAGGGTCAGAGGAGAAATTATACGAACGCGGCAGCCATCTCCTGGAATTTTTGTGCCGCTCCTGGATCGTTGGGGTTCTACATGAATGAATGAGTCCGCAATCTATTCAGGCGATGTGACGACGGCACCGACCTTGTCCTGAGTGAATAGACGCCGGGGCTCGGTATTAGCTAGTCACATCAAGGGTTCACAGCACTGACGGGATGGTGTTCTTTGGCCTGCCAAGGACGTCGTTCAGATCATCAATCACTCTGATATCCGCGGAAATACCCACTTTTTTCCGATAGGCTTTTTTGATGTCATCTATGGGAAAGAGTGAGGGTGGCATGGCAAACAAAGTGGGGTGCTCACTTTCGGAGGCGACTGAAGGTACACCTAGCAGGTCATACAGCTCGGTTTCGACGGGCACTGATGGCAAGGTTGGAACGGAAGGACAAGACGGGCATCGAATACTTACTCTCGAGGACGGCAAGAAAAAAGGAGACGCGCAAGGGTGGGACGCGTTTTTTTTTACCCGCAAGCTTGACGCGACTGCTCGGCAAGTCGACGGAGTTTGAAGCCACGCAACGACTTCCTCATTGTCCGCCTGGTGAGTCCACCCGCTTCGTTTGCCACGCAATGATGTCTACGTTATCTACATTGTCCGACCAGCTCTCTGCTGGATTTGACGAGATATAAATCTGAGCCTGCGCTATCCATCACAGCCGATACTGACGTCTTGAACTCGACAGGCCTCTCTTTCTCGTTTTGTATATTGTATTCGCATAGGCTGAGGCTCACTGTATCCGGTAGACTACCAATGAACTTTTACTTTGAAGCTTCCAACATTCTCGACCGTCTGGATGCGAAACACGGATCCATCAAAAGCCTATTATCCACCCTTCCGCCAAAAAACAGAGCTAGGACTGCCGCCCTCCTCATCGGGACCCTGAGATGTAAGCCTGGACGTCCGGGCCTGCATTAGGAACGCTGAAAAACTCGTTTACCATAGACAAGGCCGTCCTTTCGGACGTGATTGCAGCCTCCAAACTTCTCGCTCAAGAGAAGAAAATCACGTCCCTCAGCTTAGCATTAGTTCTTGTTCATGATATTCTCCTGGCTGGTGGCATACAAGCCGGTGACGGCCCAGTAAAGCAGGCTGTTCTGCGACACAAGACACGACTCCGCAGCGAGCTGCAGCGCATTAAGATCAAGTGTGGTGCGAAATCCGACCAAGAGTTAGCGCAGCCCGAGGACGAGAGGGCAGGTAGATACTTTGCGTCCGCCCATCATCTAAAAATTCACGAGCTCGATTAGCCCGCATACCACGCTACGTCCGGGTGAATACTCTTCTTTGGACGACGGACGAAGCTATTCGCCATTATCAGAAGGAAGGGTTTCAGCTATCAAACCCGTTTTCGGCAGAGTTTGTTCCCATCTTGCTCAAGGTGGTCTCGCTCACAAATAAACAGAACATCTTTTCTTCAAGACCAGCACGTTCCTGATCTCCTGCTTTTCAATCCGCGCGTACAATTCCATAACGACGTCCATTACAAGACGGGAAAAATCATTTTGCAGGACAAGGCATCCTGTTTCCCGGCCATTGTACTCGCTCCTCCCTGGGATGGTCATGCTGTGGTCATCGACGCGACGGCTGCCCCGGGCAACAAGACGTCCCACTTGAGCGCATTGATGGGCGGCAAGGGAAAAGTATTGTTACTCGTTTAGCTCTCCGGCTAGGTGTTCATCTCATTTGCGCTCAGCTCTACGCCTTTGAGAGAGACAAGAAACGCTTCTCTACACTCAAGGCCATGCTCTCCACGGCTTCCTGCAAGAATGCAGAGGCCATCTGCGTCGACTTTCTCAGTGTCAATCCTTTGGATCCAAAGTATGCCAACGCCACACACATGTCAGTCATTGCTGCGTTCGGCCATGTCTTTCTGCTAAGTCGTGTAGCCTACTTGACCCATCCTGCAGCGGTTCTGGTATCGTCAACAGACTCGACTATCTTCTTGAAAGTGGTGGGTCCTTTAGATAACTGACCCGTGTGATTCTAAGCCTTTTGCAGAACAGGAACAGGAAGAAGAGCGGGAAGAGCGCCTAAACAAACTTGCAACTTTTCAACTCATGATAATAAAACACGCTATGAAATGTCGGTCAGCGTACTTTGGAGACGCAGAAATTTTGAGCTCGCTGATTGCAATCACAGTTCCGCGTGTTTGGAAAATCGTGTATTCTACTTGCAGCATATATGCCACTGAGAATGAGCGTGTTGTCTCTGCAGCATTGAAGTCGGAAGAGGCTCGAAGACGCAACTTTAAACTTGCGTCTCCCGAAGAGGTTCTTCCTATTTGGCATCGGCGGGGGCAACCGGATGAATTGGAACCGCCAGGCAAGTGTGTAGCAAGCTTGGCAACTTTGATTTGACGTGTATCCCAATCCAGGATGTGCATCGTCACTCATTCGTTGTTGTCCAAACGAAGATGCGACCAATGGGTTCTTCGTATCATGTATGGTCAGTAGTGATAAGAATGATCTCACGCCGAAGAAACGAAAACGAAAGGCAAATTCAGACCTACAGGATTGCAGGAAGAAGCGAAAAGCGAGCATCACGAAAGATTGACCGACTTGTCTTTATTCACGCTGATTACCCTAACAATGGATATGAACGGCTGGAATTCGGCTACGTAGAAACAGGAGTACTGTCAATGCATCAATAGTCATATTTTCTGTACGATCCCTAAAGAACTTCTGTGGTCAGCTGCAGTGAGTACAGACCCTACGGCTCCTGGAGTGCTAGACAGAGCTCGGTGAGAAATGTCCCGGGTGATCAGGATGGGGGAAGGATGGCGGATAGAATGATATGAAGATTACCGCCATATGTGAGAACTAGTGCGTCGGGGTGCTGACTTGTTGTTGAGCATATTGCTGTTGATAGTATTGAGCGTAGCTGGCGGAGTAGTCGGATTGTTGGCCATAGTTGCCCTGCGTATAGCCACTTCCAGCCCACTGTCCAGATCCATACTGGGCTCCATATCCGCTGCCATAAGCTTGAGGTGGTCGATATCCTGTGTTCTGATATTGATTCGATTGCCACATCTCTGGTCGACGCCAAGGGGGGACGTTGGAGCCACCAGCGGTAATATCGTGGCCTGCTCCGGTGCTACCCCACGGGCCCCTTCCGCTATCACCACCAGGTCCTTTTCCTCCCTCTCCGAGCTCAGCCATCAGACTTGCGTACTCGGAGTCAAAACCTCCTTTAGATAGAGCACCGGGAGGCCCAGGAGGAGGAGGAGGAGCGTTAGGATCTCTATTAACTTGACAATCGCGTGCCATGTGGCCAGCGCTGCCACATACACGACAGATGATATTAGCAGTGATGTTGCGCTGTTCTGGGCAATCATATTTACGATGACCGAGGCCACCGCAATTCTGGCAGATTTGATTTTCGTCGTCACGGAGGGTACCGTTCAAGGCGGCAAGCTCGCGGAGCTGGTTTCGCTTGTGGTCGTTTTGTCCTTCCGGGGTGGAGGCAGCCTGAAGAGGTCATCAGCTACACCAGCCCTTCAATAGCTGAGATATCAGACTTACCGTCTCGATGACTCTGTTGATCATCTTAACACAAGCCGCTACTTTATCCTCAGAATCAGCAATGACGAGACAATGCAAGTCTTCCTCAGCATCATCGGCGTACTGATCTGGCCGCGCTTTACCCTCCTTAACACTGCCTTTACCACGAATACTGATCTTGGCTCCGCTCTCCCGCTCCATCTTCTTCAACGAATTGCCGCGAGGTCCCACCAGGAGTCCGAAGAAATTGATCTCCGGAAACTCTTTGACGGGGATGTACACTTTTTCTGAAGGACGTTGAGAACGCTTCTGTTGGTGATATTCGACAGGCGGACGGAAATTGGGATCGTTTTTCATGGCGCGATCCACAAGACGAATACGCTCATCTTCGAGTTTTTTGCGATAACGAACTTCACGGGTGTTCGTGCGACGTCCATGACCATCGTAGGTAGGCGGGGGAGAAGGGGACCTATTATGTGAGGTTAGTATAGACGAAGACAATACTAGAGGAGCCCACTCACCGTTCCCGTTCGGGGGGGATAAAATCATTTAACCTAAGCTTGCGATTAATTTCCTCGAGGCGTAGGTGAATCGCATAGTTGTCAAGTTGTGCCTGTGAGACACCAGCGGCAGAGATCGCTGTAGGAAGACCAGGAATTTCCGCTTTGACTTCACCCCAGCGGCTACGCCGCTTTCGGGAACCATTTGCATCAGCTGTGTGAAAGTAAGACATCACGGTGTGTCAAGGTTAGTATCAGTCAGTAGCTAAAGTGGCAAGTAACTAAGTGGAAGCTGCTGGTCAAGTAGGGAGCGAAAGAAAATCCCACCGGACAGCAAAGGAAGAAAACACGACATGTAAGCGCCGCTATAGAATGTTTATAGACTTGCCTGATGATCCATTTGGAGTCTCCTCTCTTCCTCTCCTGATTTCTGATTCCTGAGGGGCCTGGCGGGGATATGCGGAAGGTGACGGTTGGGCAAGCTGCGGAGGGTTGATTTCCTCGACTGGGGCTGGCCCAAAACGACGGCGGGTGCCAAGCGGAACTAAGAAAGATGAGAACAGGAGCAAAAACGACGAATTGCATATCAGACTCGCCATCATTAGTTCCAGTGACTTCACGGGTTGCGGGTCTCCACATTGTGACCGAAAGAAAACGTACTGGCGACAAGAAAGACGGAAAGAAAGAAAGAAATGAAGCTCCGACCATCCGAGGAACACGTCTTCCTTCATTAAGTACAGACTCCGCTCAAAATGGATATCCGCTGACAAATCCTTATTAACAACAATGCGGCTCCACACAACCTCATCCTCAACGTCGTCTTAAGCACGATAAACGTATGCTTTAGAGAAGCATGGCTACCAAGCGAGCTGCGCAAGGTAATTGCACCTTCTTTGTCCCATAGACTACTGTGCGTGCTTCACGGTCTAACCCTGAAGATCCTGTGGCTTCTACCTCGACGACGAAACGGCCCAAACACGATGGAGCCGACGATGAATATGTGGAAGAAGAACCAGCCGTTGATACCGTCGTTGTGCCTCGTAGTGCTACCATTAACTTTAGTGCACTCACTCGCAAGCTTGCCGAGTCGCGTCGTGCTGCGAACGTCACGGGCGAGGAGAGTTCACTTGACGCCCATCGTCGCCAGCAAGATTCCCTAGTATCACACATTTTCATGTCGCAAGACTTTTCGTGGTTGCATTTAAAACCTGATCACGCTTCCCGCCCTCTCTGGATCAGCCCGGAAGATGGACATATCATTCTCGAGGCTTTCTCTCCCATTGCGGAACAGGCCCAAGATTTTCTCGTAGCCATTAGCGAACCTGTTAGCAGGTGCGCAGATACATCTACTCGGGTCGTAATGTACATGTTCACATCACGCTGGCTAGACCTGCTTTCATTCATGAATATAAACTCACGTCGTATTCTCTATACGCGGCGGTGTCGGTTGGATTGCAGACTGAGGACATAATAGAAGTCAGTGCATCACGCTCAATACCTTTTTTCCGATCCGGTCGTTGACTGACATGTTAGGTACTTAATCGCTTGTCGAAGGTACGTCGGTCCCGGGGTAGTGCATTCTCAGGTTTGACAGTTGCACAAGGTTCCTGTACCAGAGAGTATCACCAGTTTTATCCGCGAACGCACATTGTCATATGGCAAAGTAAAGCTGGTTTTGAAGCACAACAAGTATTTCGTGGAAAGTAGTCATCCAGATACCTTGCAGTTGTTACTCAAAGATAAGGTCATCCGAGATGCGCGAGTGGTCTCTCAACAAACCGATAATAGTATTCGCGCCGCCACCTTCACTACTTCCAAAGCGCCGGTAAAGGGTACTTTGGTCATCCCAGGAACCAAAGAGGCGGAGAAAAAAAAGGATGAATCCACTCGGCTTCCTGGAGCAGCTGCACCGGACAACGACTTGTTCACGTCAATAGTTGGGGTGGATGGCGGTACGTTCCCAAAACACGGTATCGCAGGTGCACTGAAGTTACCGTCGTAGATGATATCGAAGAAGATGATGACAACGTGCACGCTTTCGAGATCGACGATGCGAAGATTGATGTGAGATACCTTGTCTTACTAGTTGCCTCTGATTTTGACGCTTTGATAGGATGTGAAAAAGCGTTGCAACGAGCTCGAGTATCCCATGCTTGAGGAATATGATTTCCGAAACGATACCATCAATGCCAATCTTGATATCGATCTCAAGCCCGCAACGGTAATTCGACCCTACCAGGAGACCAGCCTGAGCAAGATGTTTGGAAATGGGTAAGCCTGATCTCAAATAACTGTGGGTTCATCAAGTAACTTTAAAACAGCCGAGCTAGGTCGGGAATCATCGTACTTCCTTGCGGGGCGGGAAAGACACTTGTTGGCATAACTGCGGCATGCACTATCAAGAAGTCCTGTCTCGTATTGTGTACATCATCGTACGTTCGATCAACACTTACACCATAGCTTAGTACTGAATCCTGCAGTGTCTCCGTTATGCAATGGAAGCAGCAGTTCATGCAGTGGTCAAATGTTACCGATCGGCAAATCGCGATCTTCACTGCAGATCAGAAGGAACGAGTAAGGGTATTCCTTTGATTTTCTTCGTACGAATACCGACATCACAAATCAGTTTGCTGGTGACAGCGGTATCGTAGTCTCCACATACTCGATGATTGCGAACACTCACAATCGGTCACACGAGTCCAAGAAAATGATGGAATTTTTGACATCCAGAGAATGGGGATTTATACTGTTGGACGAGGTCCATGTCGTTCCTGCGGCTATGTTTCGACGCGTCGTGACCACTATCAAGGCACATTCGAAGCTTGGTCTTACAGGTGAAGCATTTTCTACGATCGATTGTACAAGACAGCTGAGAGCTCCGACTTTACAGCCACACTCGTGAGAGAAGACGACAAGATTGCGGATTTGAACTATATGATCGGGCCGAAGCTCTATGAAGCTAACTGGATGGACCTTGCTGCCAAGGGTCACATAGCTAATGTTCAGGTTTGTCATCCAAGAGCCATGGATACATTCGATCATTCAACCGCCGCAGTGTGCCGAGGTCTGGTGTGCCATGACACCAGAGTTTTACAGGGAATATCTCCGAGAGCAATCGCGCAAACGGATGCTCCTATACTGCATGAACCCTAAAAAATTTCAGGCATGCCAGTTCCTGATCAAGTTCCACGAAGCACGAGGTGACAAGATAATTGTATTCTCCGACAATGTGTATGCGTTGGAGGTGAGGGTGTGACCCGTATCATTTAAAGTTAGTTTTCACGCAGGACCCTTTTGAGGCATACGCAAAGAAGCTGGGGAAACCATACATACATGGTGGTACCGGCCAAGTGGAGCGGATGCGAGTCTTACAATGGTTCCAACATGACTCGAACGTAAACACGATCTTCCTTTCCAAGGTGAGATCTTACTTTTGGCGTGTAGTGTAAATTTCATTTACGTTATATCTAAACAGGTCGGCGATACGTCAATTGATCTGCCGGAAGCCACTTGTCTCATCCAAATCAGCTCCCACTTTGGATCGCGACGACAGGAGGCACAACGACTGGGTATGAATTTGAGCTGTGACGACGTGATCAAACTCAAATTTGGCACAGGTCGCATTCTACGAGCCAAACGTCGTAACGACGAGGGGTTCAATGCTTTTTTCTACTCCCTCGTGTCCAAGGATACGCAGGAGATGTTTTACAGCACGAAACGGCAGCAATTCTTGATCGACCAGGGCTACGCATTCAAGGTCATAACGCATCTCGACGGACTCGAGGACTTGGAAGATCTGGTTTACAAGACCAAGGACGAGCAAATCGAGCTCATCTCCTCGGTGCTTTTAGCCAACGAGAGCGAGGCCGAGCTTGGAACAGACATACATGCGTCGGAAGGTGACCTGGCAGGGACGATCACTTCCAAGGATTTCGGTGTCGCGAAATTCCCGAGTGCTCAGCGGACGACGGGTTCACTCACTGCACTAAGCGGTGCTCAGCACATGTCGTATGTGGAGCAAAACAAGTCGGCGAACAAGAAGCTGGCACGAGACGCTGCGCCACGACACAAGCTATTTTCGAAACGTGACAAAGATAAGGCAGCGGCGAGAAAGGAGGCTCGGGCGTCAGGGCGAACATAGACAGTGACATGGACAAGCAATTGTCGTGATAGGTGTTACTGGTCCGATCATGTTAGACCCATGGATCATTGATGAAACGATGGTCACGTTGTCTGGGTGGGCGGCAGGGTGCCTGCATGTGTGCCTTGCACTAGGTCCAGGTGCGGCAGCGTGCAAGACACGTGAAAAAACAATCAGTGCCCCGAAATCGAAGGGTGTTACGGACACGAGGGGGTGTTCAAAGGGGCACCGTAGTCTAAGTAATAGTAGCGAAGGTACGGAGCACCTTGCGAATTATTTGTTGGATTTTTTTTTTCTCCTTTCCTTGGGCAATCGAGATTGGCGTGTAGCTGGGAAACGGCGGCGTGGCGGGTTTGTGCGGAGCTCCAAAAATGGTCTGGGCCGCAGCCGGCCCCGATCGAACCCGCATTTGATTCTTGACAAACAAAGATTCGTGCCCGATGTTCACTTTGGAAGATCCCATTTATATGTTGTCTTGAATTCCCTTTCCTTGACCTTCTTCCTCCTCGCGGTCATCTTCTTTCGCACATCCCTGCAACATACATACTCTCTCTCAAAATGTCTTCCAAACGCGGCCGCAAACGAAATGACAACCTCCCTCCTAACAGAGCCAGAGATGTGCAACGAGCGTTTCGTGCACGGAGAGCTGCACATTTGCAGGTGCGGTGTTTTTATCATCTCTATTTGCAATTATACGACCTTTCGTCCGTCAATTTCAGGCTCTCGAGATGCGTGTATCAGAGCTTGAGGAGGAGAATAACTGTCTGCGTGCCGCTCTGAACCTGCCCCCAGCTAGCCGCCCAGCACTCGGCAAAGGTCCGACTGGAAAGGATAAACCGAAAACCCTCGATAATCCTCCGATAGCGCAGTCCACACCTAAAAGCCGTGATTCCTCGCCGATAGGCGATTCACCGTCACCAAGGAGATCAGAGTCTACATCACCGTCGGTCATCGGTGGCGCGAGCTTGCGCACCCCTCCCATCATCGATGGAGGCAACTGGGACGAGGGTTTCATGATGAACGATCAGCAGCCCGCTGCCTCCCAGATCCCCCCCAATCCTTCAGTCGCATATAACATGCGACCAATCGCGCCGTCCACTGTCCCACAAAAGAGCCCACAGCAGTTCACCTTTTCCACTCCCATACCTTCTCGTACCCTCGTCTCGAATAACGTTCCTAGCCATCCGCTGCAGTCGACTTATGCCCACACCGCAGACAGACCTACGACAAGCGGCTACAACGACATGAACTACTTGCTGTGCGATGTGCGGGAGAATAGTCATTATTCATATCATTATCAACAACCTCCCTTTTCGGGGGAGAGTCCCATGTCTTCTCATTCACCTCAGTTGTCCGTTCATTCACAATCGGCGCATGGTGCTCAACGCACTGGTATCCAGCACACAATCCCGTTTCAACAGCGTCGGTCGCATACGGAGCCCCAGGCCTTCCGTTCCCTCGGTAGCGATCTTCATCTGCCTAGTCCATCACCCCATCACGTCTCCCGCTTGGCGTCTCCTCCTCCAGCGATCCATGACGTGCGACCGCACTATACCCCACATGGAAAGCACGTCAATCCGTTACCTTGATCGTCGGCCTCCCTTTTCCGATCCCCCTATGTTTCCTTTCTCCCTAGCTATGATTGATCCTCATCCTTCCTGTCCGGACATTCCCGTATTTTTCAAATCACGTCGACAACACACAAGTGATTGAGACTTTTTGTATCACTATCGTTTCTGAAGTGTCTCTCTGATTGTACGGTTCCGTTTTATAGTAGATGTACTCGACATTATTTACTCGTACGTCTTTATTAATCGCTCGATTTTTTGTTTCATTTTGACGGCCAGCCATGCCGCGTCGCTAAGTTCCATCCGAAAGTGACAAAGTATTTAAGGTGAACGACTACCACAGCCACAGTGGGTGCTTCGTTTCACACGTGGAGTTATCGGGTACCTCAGCTAATGCTTATGTACGACCAAAGGCCCCGAGTCAACCCATCAGCAGGTGGCGCTCCCTTGACAGGCCCGTCACATGCTTGTCCTGCGCAACAACCCGAATCAGGACATGCCACTTGGACCCTCGTATGTATATTTACTTTACTTGAGCGTTGATTTGCGCATTTCAATTTTCGTTTATTCGACCCGATCTCCGATCCGCTGTCTAATGCCACACCGCTGACCATGACGAGTGCGACAGGTGCCCGCAGCCCAACTGCGTGGAGCGGAGAGGATCACGTGGATTCATGTACACATATGACTAGGTATCGACAAACGGGGGTATCGTGGGGGAGTAACATGGGGTACGATTACGTCGCGGCATCCAGCTGACACCAGTTGACTTTGCCCCCCGCACCGTACTTTTTCTCCAGCCAATCGTTGGCGGCCTTGAAATGCCCGTTGCCCAAGAACCCCTTGTTGGCACTGAGAGGCGAAGGATGCTGTTCCGATTGCGTAAGTGAGGAATGGAGAGGCGACCCAGCCAAGGCACGTACCGCACTCGTCAGGATCAGGTGCTTCGTCTGATTCGGTCATCAGGTCCAGATACGCCAAGAGCAGAGAAAAGACGCCGACCTTGCTCAATTTGGCAACCCTTTTGCCTGCCCAGGCTCCCCACGCAAGAAATACGACGCCGCGTCCAATTCCGTGGCCATCGGGATCACTGCGGCCGCCCAGGTTTGCGCCGCCGTACTTGTCAACCACGTCGACCACCTTATCCGTGAATTGTTCCCAGCCCTTTCCGGAATGTGAACCAGCTTGGTTTGCCTTCACCGTCAAACACGTGTTCAGCATGAGGACACCATTTTCAGCCCAGGTGGATAGGTTCCTGCATACGCCAATGCTTATTACGGGGCATCCCGAATGACAAATTATCAAACGACTCACCCATGCTGGGGGTGCTTGAACTCCGGATATTCAGCCTTGATCTCTGCATAAATCTGCCATCTGTTCAGTCACAGAAACTGAATTCCATGTGCGAACGACTCACGTTTCGTAAAGATGGGGGTACGCTGATGCCTTTTGGGACTGAGAAGCATAGACCTAAATTGCAGTGTTTGATGAGTCTCGACCTTGGGCCAGTAACGCGGAACAGGGCGACCACGGCTTACCGTGTGCCTGATTGGGTCCATGATAGGGATCCTGACCGACGATAACCACTTTGACTTTGCCCAACGGTGTATTGGACCAGGAGTAAATATTACGAGCTGCACCGCCGCAATGAACGTGGGTTATTATAGATCAGCACACGAAACTTACGGGGAGGGTAAACCTTGAGGCCTTTTGTGTCGTCGTCTGGGCCTCTCACACCTTCTTCCCAGAGAAACTTCTTCAGTGAGATAAAGTAGGGCTTCTTGATCTCTTCCTTGAGCAGCTTGAGCCTGGCCGAATGGTCGTGTGAGTGTCGAGAATGGATCACGGCGGCCTGAGAAGAGCCGGAAACTCACCAACTCTTGCCCATACATTCACATTCGAGCTTGAGCAAGTGTTTCCGATCTTCCGGAATCGATTCTTCGAACTCGCTCAATGAAAACGGAATGAAGTTGAGGCGCTGGAGACCCGAGGTCTCTTGTAGAGTAGCACCTGCAGAGGGTGAAGTTGCGGTATCCAACTTGGTTTTCTTTTTTTTTGGCATTGACTGGGAGCCATGTGGTGTGGTGAACATGGCAGAGAGGGTGAGCTGCCGCTTTCGTGTGGAGACCGCGTTCAAGCTGGCACTGTCCTGGGATGAGCTGGGGGACTTGGAGGCGTCCTGAGCGGGTGACGAGGATTTTTCCACGTCTGCGAGGTAGACGACGCGCGTGTTGTCTGCCATCTGATGTGCAAACGAGAAAAGACGCGTCGCCTCGGACGCGTTTTTAGCGCCCCCGGGCCGGGCTTGACTTGCCTGTTATAGACCGTATGCCGGACACCGCCGGTTTGATTCCGTGGCACAGCTTCCGAGTTTTGTGACCTCGGTCAGCCGAGACAGCGTAACGAGCCGAGCACTTACAACCTCAAAATTTTGTCAAACTGCCTCGCTCAACCTCTTCTCCCTCGCCACCGTCAGCCAAGAATGCTTCCGGGCGTGCAGATTCAGCCAGGAAGGCCTTCCTTAATGTCCGGACGGCCAGACGGCGTCCGAACTCGTTCGGTGTGGATGTAGTGCAGCTGGACGGCAGTAGTGTCGATCTCAGCTCCACGTACCATGCCGGCTCATCGAGGTGTGTATACGATCGTCTTCTCCACATTTTCTCACGCCCACCCACCGCACAGTGATGATTCCGAGTCGGACACCGCCGGCGAAGACACGGACGACCAACAATACCCCAATCGTGGACGGCGCCTGTCATCGAAGACTCTACGCCAAGAGGTGCGAGATACATTGAGGAAGAAAAAACATCAAAGTTCCCCTTTTCAACGTGCTTCGAGTCCCGTATTCGTGGAGCACGTCGTGGAGCAAAGGATGAATGGTGCAATCGGCCGTAGGCAGTCATTCACGCGGTCACGGTCTCCTCACGTTCGTACAGCAAACAGCTCTGGCCAGAGCCCTAATCAAGCAGCCGCTACACCCGTGTCTCATACTCGCCATCGCACCTTGTCTATGTCATGTGCTCTTCTTCCCGGAGAAATCTCTCTTCATATCCCAATCCCATTTAGCGGCACCTTCTGGACATTCTATGCAGACAGTCGATGTCTGGCGGAATCATTTCTCCTCCTCGGATCTTTGTTCTACGCAAACCGCAAGCTCTCCTTGGCTTTCGCGTCATTACACACACACGCCCCTTCGGTAACATCAGGTAAGACTCTTCGCAATGATAAACAGCTCATGTGCACACCGTCTCTGTAGAAATAAGCATACTCATAGTCACCTGCACTATTTATATTATATGGAGTCACTCTTATTTCGTCAAAAGGGTACCTACTCTACCCCCTTCTGATGTAGACGATGTGCGTGCCCCATCTCCCCGTATAGAATCTTGGGAAAGTAAACGTACTGGTGTGCGTTTCTCAAGTAAAGCCCATTTCGGGTTCGTATGGATGAGCGTACCGAAGAACTTCAGGTGCGCCTATGCCCCGGACTCTATGCACGTTGCTCAAATCATTCAGGGATTGTTTGGATGATGGTGCAGTGACAGGGCTGTCATTTGCACCCCTCATCGCAATCGCCCTATTGTACTCCTCGCTCCGCCAAGCCGCATCGCCTACCCCCACATTATTACCCTCGAACTGGTTGATAGAGGCTCCTGGGGTTCTGGATGCACCGTTATCCACCCTGAACACTTTGATGCTGTCCAGGCGCTGCCTGGTTGACTACGCGACCCTCTGTTCATTTATTCTTCTGGTCCAGATTCTTTCCTCATCGTGGTACGAAGCAAGGTACCGCAGGACAAGGAACGTGCCTGAGGGTGAGCGTGGATCTGTTCCCCGCAGCGAAGTACGACGAACATGGATATACTGGATATATTCCTATGTTCTCACTGTGGTTGCGTTGTTGATCCGATATCTGCTTGCAAGCAATAATATTGGGCTGTGGCAGAGTGAGTTCTCTTTGATAACGTGTATCTGACTGGCTCATCAAAGTTGGCAGATCTCAGCTATCTCGATATCGCTGTAGGCTCCGTGTTCTTTCAGTTCTGCCTGTATGTCGCTTTACGCTTGGCTCATGGAGGTTTCACCCTTGGTGAGCTGGCCCTTGTATGCTTTGGTGGATTGTCGTTGGGCACGGAGCTTCTCAATTTCACGAGAGCACTGGTAAGTGGATGTGCAGACGATAGGTGAAGTATACTGATGGATTCCGACCTAGTTATGGCCCAAAAAGACGCCTTTCATCAAGACCTATCGTCTCCCAACACCTCTTTTGATTTTTCAGATTGCCCTCATAGCTGGATCGTTGCTCACAGGGTTCCTACTTTCTCCGCTGCTTGCACTATCTCGCCATATAGCTCAGCGACCCGTTCGCCGCCTTCGGTTTCCTGACGAGAAACCTAGACATCGACGAGCACTTGCAGCAGGGTTCTATGTTGGCTCGATTGTAATTGTAGCCGGACTCATTGGATCATGGACGAGGCTAAGTCTCGGTAAACGCGACCCGTGGCTGTGGGTGATCTTTTGGGTACTTGAGGGCAAAAGGCGATGGAGTCGGCCGCTCCTGCTGGTCTACTGGGCACTACTAGGTAGTATAAGCGTTGCGGGATGGAATCGACAACTATCGAGGTCGAGGAGGTACAAGACGCGGAATGCTACGGGCAACTTGGGAGATAACGGAACCCTTTCAGCACCGCCCATCCAAACGCAGAAATCTGCAGAACCAGTCCCGCCTACCGGTTCAGCAACAGCAGGATTAGGGCTCGCGTTTGCAAACTTGCCAAATCTTCCGAATTTGCCGAATGGGACCCAGGTTGCAACGGATTTACTAGACGCTGCCGACAAGCACGTTCCGACGCTGAGTCTAAATGCTCGTCGCAAGTTCTTCCACGGGCTGGCGGTGGTTATGTTTTTGCCCGGGGTGGCTATTGACGTCAGTGGTGCCTACTTGTCGTCATGGATGATGATGCTGATGAGTGGCGCGAAACAGCCCGCGTTTGCGCATCTATCATTCAGTGCTGCATTTGCCTTGTTCATTTTCGCGGAATATGTGCGGTACTTTGCCGTGTATCCCTTTGGTGCGGTCGTGCATTTGTTCATGAATGAATTCCTGGACCACAAGGACCGAGGGACAGCCATTTTGAGCCATTTTTACCTGCTTACTGGATGTGCGGGTTCGGTGTGGCTTGAAGGGTGAGTGGATTGGACGCCTGTAATGTTGTGCGCTGATGAATATGATGTAGACCGTCGCAAATTCTGATGTATACGGGCATCCTCGCGGTGGGCGTTGGGGATGCACTGGCGTCGATCGTGGGAAAGCGAGTTGGGAAGAACCGGTGGTCAACAAGTTCGTCGAAGACGATCGAGGGGAGCATCGCATTTGCGGTGTCCGCGATAGCATGCGCATGGGTTCTGCGTGTGCTTGGGCTTGCAGAACGGTTCTCGGTAGGCATGTAGATTGAGTCTGGATGTGATACTGATGGACCAGTTCTAGATGGCAAGGTACGGGGTTGTTGTGGTACTATCGTCAGTGTTGGAGGCACTGTCGGAGCAGAACGATAATTTGACATTGCCATTGTACATGTGGAGCATGCTTGTTGTCGCGGGAGTGTAGCGGTGTTGAGATCATGTGACAGTGGTATTGGGCAATACGTATTTGCGATCTGGGTTAAATTGGCGGCACATTCGTCTTGCCTGTGAATCAGAGTCTCCGACGTTCTGGTGCGCTGGTACGTTTCTTTCTTTCCTTGCTTCCTCCCCTCAGCGACTCTTAGCCATGCCCGCAAGTCGAACCACGTGATCATGTCAATCCCAGATAATGACCCCTCCTCCAAGCTCGTTCCCGCCCTCGCAACTCCCTTCCCCCTCTTACAGGATTCCTCCTTCCAAATGCCCTTCCAGCTCTTCCAAAACACCTCGGAACGCGGTCGCAGACCCTCGAGACCCGCAACCGCTTCCATCCTGGACAGCGCCCCCTCCTTTCTCCTCCCCGGCCCATCCGATCACCAGGTATGTCCCCCTCTTTCCCCCAACGTACGACTCACCCTCTCCCAGCCACCCCCTTCTCGTGCGGACTGTGACGCTTCCGACCATGTTTCTCGCTCCGATGCCATGAGCGGTATGCATCTTACTCCTCCAGTCCCTATACCCTGACACCAATAAATCCCTAAAAGAAGATGGCTCGGGGAATATCACCGATTTGCGATCCCAAGCGACATCCTCCGACCACGATTGGGCCTCGTTCATGACTGCTTATGCGGCGGGCCAGTGGAGCCCTCACCGAACTCCACATCCGCCCCGTTCAGTGTTCGAACCCACTTGGCCCATCATGCCGCTCGTGCCCTCGGATGGACCTACGTTCGCATCGCCGAACAAGTGTGGTGCCCCGCCTTCCGAATCACCGGTTCCCGGGGCCTTCATGTCGTCAACTACCGATACAGTTGGAGAGAAGGATCACAAAAATCCGCTTACAGTTTCTCCAGAGAAACAAATCACGAAGCTCCCCCCACCACCAGCTTCATTGATCGGTCGTCGCTTCCGTAAATCGTTCAACGATCTCAGACAGACTGGCCATGCGATGCAGCTTTCTCTCGATGGCGCACAGACCCTGGCTATGGCACCAGATGCGACCACTGCTGCAGCGACCATGCGTTGGGCTGCCGCGAGAGTGAACATATCTCCACTTGCGTTACCTTCTCCTGAACACGAACTCACCGACCCCATGCGCGGCGTGCATGCTGCCATCCCCGGAGTGCACGCACCCGAGAGTACACCTTCACTCAACCCAACAACCCCTGGAAACAATCGTAAGACACGCTTGGGCAGCTTCTGGGAGGGTACTCAGGACGTCAACGACAATACTGACCGACTCTCGACGGTCCAAGACTCAAGCGCTCCGTCACCTACTCGCTCCACACAAGGTGGTGATCCTCTCCCTCTCGCAGATCTTCCCGCAGTTGTTTCTACTTCCGCACCTTTGTCACGACAATCACCCGAGGAACACCCTGAGGAAGACTACTTCACAGCCACAGCATCCAGTTCGCGTGCGAACACTATGGAGACCGACGCCCGCACCACCCTCGATGTGCCTAGCGTATGGCAGGAATATGTGAATGTCCAGCGAGACAAGGAACCTCTTGATATCAATGCATCATCTACTCCGGCTCTGCCGCGCAGAATATGTCTCACTCGCCAAACGTCCTCTCCTTTACCGATCTCGAATGCTACAGAGAGAAAGCTAGCTGGCGTGCGATCAGTCTCTGAGACGATAACCAACTACAGGATGGGACGTGCCGCGAAGGAAGAGCAAATGTTCTTGGAGTTGGGATACCTTGCCCCTCCTAACCCCCTAGACGAACTCGAGCGAAGGCGTGCACTTTACAAGTAAGCATGCGCCGGATAAGGACATCTTCGCAGTTACATATTCATGTGGGACATACCAGATTCAATATATGGAACACTGCCCCGGATATTAATTTCGATCGGATTGCTCACTTGGTGAAACTCGTGTTCAACACCAAAAGCGTATATATTTCCCTCGTGGACGGTACAGAACAGTATGCTATCTAGGTTTATTTGCGGCACTCCTCTAATTTGAATTTGCAGGTGGTTCAAATCCCAATGTGCGTGATCCGAGTGCGTCACATACTTTGTCAGTCACCCATTGATGTAGCAGGCGGAACATCATTCACACGCTGCCCTCGCTTAACTTCGCTTTGCGCACATAGTATCCTCCAAAGGTGAGCTTTTGCGTACTATCGATTGTACCTTCTTGATATTTCGTAGGTGTGATGAGCCTACTGTCATATTGGATACGCTAGCAGATTGGCGCTTTGCGAAGAACGTTGGTGAAGAGTGTTACCAGTGTTTGCACGTCCTCA
The DNA here is from genome assembly GCA_038089855.1 of Royoungia palumana. Lineage (NCBI taxonomy): Eukaryota > Fungi > Basidiomycota > Agaricomycetes > Boletales > Boletaceae > Royoungia > Royoungia palumana. The sequence continues at coordinate 24,346 of JBBPLQ010000098.1, read as the reverse complement.
ATCATTAGTATCTTTCTAGCCGTTTGTCACCGGGAGTCCGCATACTCGGTTCTACGCGGGTGCACCACTGCGGACCCAGGAAGGTTATAATATTGGAAGGTAACGCGTGCCAATAACCTATCACAGATAGCTCATGTAGTGATAGTCTTGCCCTAATTGACGACTCGCCGAGGCAAGATTTCTCGCCTCGTCAACGACATACTCTCAAAGAATTTGCGGTGAGCGGGTGATTCTGCGGTTTCCTCAATGTTGACCCTTTTCAAGGTCGTCGTGATGCGTGAAATGGAATTATGGAGAGATAAGGTCTGGTCCCCCCTAAGAATACCAGATTTCACCAGTAACGTTCCCTGTAGATCCAACTTCGCATACGCGACAAGATCCAAACATCTGTGAGAATTTTTATTCGACCTCGAGAACTTCCTATAATGCGTTCGTAGATGGAACACTTCAGCAGAGAATGCCTTGAGATTGATCAACAGGAATCCAAGAATACTGATATGTACGCCTCCGCGTCTATGGACAAAGTATACGACCGTGCAGCCAAGCTTGTGAAACGCACGTTGGACGTCGAAGAGGTCTTAGTTATGGATGTCTCGCACTGCGAAGTGCTCGAAACACTTAGTGCAGAGGCCACCGTGTCAGTGGTGATGCACCACGGCAACGCGCAACGCGCAACTTCCCGGACACTTACCGCAGACGAGCAAAGCAAACTTAACGCATTCTTTGAGCAATTTCCAGATGGCAAGATTTCGGAAGGAATTCTGCCAGTTTGCTTTCGCCCTTTCATACCAACTCACATTCAATATGCTTTAAGTGGGTGATCGGAATCCTTTGGTGATCACCTCCTAACACATCGTGATCAAGCCGTTCCTGTCTTCAATATTGACAAGCGACCCTTTGCACTAATCTGCGCCTACAATGCTTCCGACTCGTCGCGGCGATTTGTGAGTGTTGGATATTGTGTGCCTACATGGACGTTTGCTGATGGACCCTTGCAGTTAGAAGGTCACGAACTTTCTTACTTGCGTGCAATTGGTATTATTCTATATATGTGCATGGTTGTACCTGATATTGTATCCGACAGGTGTAATTATACTCTCCGCTGTTCTGAAGCGACGCATGATGCTTGCAGATCAAGCTAAAAGCCTATTTATATCAAAGTCTGTTTTTTTCTCAGCTCCAGTAATTTCGCCATCTCACATGCGTACAGTATATCTCACGAACTGCGAACTCCACTTCATGGCGTGAGTCGTAGTCATCCTGTATGCGATACATCGTTGATCTGTTATTTCAGATACTAGCAGCCGCTGAGCTATTGGCTGACACCTCATTAAGCCACAGTCAAACGTCATTCTTACACACTGTTCAAGCATGCGGCACATCACTTGTAGAAACTGTAAACCATGTGTTAGACTTTACGAAACTAAGTGGGAATATGAAGTCGGGTGGTGTTGACAACGTCATCAGCCGGACGAGGTATGATGTCATTTACGATTCCCAAAAGACATAGCTCACATCACGAGTTCAGAGTGGATCTCGAACAGCTTGTTGAAGAAGCTATCGACGGGTCTTGGATAGGCTACTGCGCCCGCAACTCCTCCAAGGGCTCTGAAATAGGCAGTGTATATGCACCAAATATGAATCAACGTGCCTCGAGTGTCATGACCGCTCCAGAGTCTTCGCAGAGCGTGGAGATCATAGTCGACATCGATCATCGTGAAGGAGTAGGTGTATTGAGAAAAGTTTCTACGCACTTCGTTGACACCAGCACCATATAGGGATGGATACTAAAGTGTGATAAAGGTGGCATACGTCGAGTGCTGATGAACTTATTTGGTAACAGCCTCAAGTTCACCTCCGTGGGTAGCCTCATTTGCTGTCTTCTCACCTTCGCTCAAAACTGGAGGATAACAGACCGGGTACATTCATGTATCACTGAAACAACTCTCCCCGCCCGACGATATCGTAAACGACACAGTCAGAATCGAGATATGTGTTAGCGACACAGGAAAAGGCATTAGTCAAAATTTCCTGAAGGTGCATCCTCATCTTAAGCTATAAGCTCATTACTCATGCACGATTTTAGAATCATCTGTTTCATCCATTCTCACAGGAGAACCCTTTGCAAGCTGGTACGGGATTAGGACTTGCAATTGTCAACAGTATCGTCCGGTCGCCGAGTGTGGCTGGAAAAGTCGAGGTCCTCAGCGAAGAGAATGTTGGAACAGACATCAAAGTAGTTTTTGAGGCCGAGGTACCTCAAGAGGGCTCTAGCAACATTCAAGATCCTTTTTTTTTCGACGACAATATACGACCACCTGTGGTCTCCTTCCTTGGCTTCAAGAAACGGGGACATGGTACTCAGCTTCTCAGTGAGGTGCTCCGCAAATACCTTATTACCTGGTGGGGCTTCACGCTTCAACGGGAGGGAACCGAGCTCGGTGAAATTGTCATCCTCAACGAGGATCCGTCACCCATTGTCACTGCCCTTGAGAAGCTGGATACTCATCGTTCGTTTATTGTCCTCTCCTCTAGCCGAGGAAGCCCGCGTATCATGGGAATCTGTAACGCGTATGAGAACAACGGTGGCATTTGTCGCATCGTACACAAGCCTGGTGGCCCTTTCAGACTTCGAAGCGCTTTGAAGCAGATCCTCCGAGCAAGACAGCGACGACAGCATCGCATCCCGAACTTGAACAGCCCATCGATGAGCTCCGAAGATCACGTCTCACTCCAGTCCACCATATTTGCGGACGACTACCTGGACTCTACCATTGAGAGACATCGACGTGGGAGCATCGACAGCTGGCGAGACCAGTCGACCGTGTTTCCCCCAAACATTCCCAACGTTACCGTGTCTACGTCCCCGGATTCAGAGAAAGACATTGTCTTTCAACCCACGGATGAAGCAGCAATGGTAACGACAACGTCGAGCAATAGTAACTCAGCCTCAACGCTTGCTATTGGTGCTAGCAGAACCACGCTCAAACCCTCAGCTGGACCTACGCTCAATTTGACCAAACAGAACCGAAAAGTATTGGTCGTGGAGGACAACGGTATTCTCCGAAACCTACTGTAGGTGATCTCATATTTCGTTGTTCTGTTTTCGCTGATCCGGTCGTGAATTAGTGCCAAATGGCTCACCAAAAAGGTACCCATGCCGTATGCGAGTTGTGCCCATTATCTTAACTTCTTTGAAGGGTTTCGAATACCGTGAAGCTGTAGATGGCCGTCAAGGAGTCGAGATCTTCCAGGCTGATGGCCCATTTGAGTGAGCATTAATTTTCGTTGTTCGTGTGTTTAATCTTATGATGGCTTAGCGTGGTGCTGCTGGACTTGTCGATGCCGGTCCTCGATGGTAGTTTTCTTACATGTGGTTATTTCATCGGTAATGATGCTCATATCTTGACAGGAGTCGGTGCTACCGTTCAGATTCGCCAAATCGAGCGGGCGCGTTCAAGTCAACAGTCGAGCGTGATCCTGGCACTGACAGGTATGTCCTCGCTTGAAGATAAACGGAAAGCATTCGAGGCTGGGATGGACGGATAGTGCGTTATCCGATTCTCGATACACTTGTATTCGATGATCATTGACGCGACCTTCAGTCTTGTCAAACCTGTTGCATTCAGAACGCTAGATGACATGTTCCACAAACTGGGGCTTGCGTGACCCAGTACACATCCAACATGTATGATAATCCTCGCACGATGAAACATTCAACCAACTGTTAGAACGGACTCGGTTTCCTTTACAATGTCCAGCATCCATTACTTCATTCACTGTAGCGATTCCTCTCATGGGCGACTACCTACTCCCGTCATGTCTCATCATCGCAATATTGATCGCTTGTCTTGCTTGCTTAGTTATACCATCCTCGCTGACTGTTTGTTTTGTACCGGACTCCTTTATAATTCCGTCTCCGCGGCCTCCAAGCATCCCTTTCCTTTTCTCAGTCACCGCATGTACTGTAGCTAATACGTTTTAAGTTGTGACTTGCACATTATAGGCTTAGCCTTGTATGTGCTGCGAGCCAAGTTGTGATCACAGTTATATAGATGCGTGATGTGATCGGATGTGAGACGTCCAAATCCGCAGTGATTTGGAATTTCTAGTAGCCCGGAACTAGACTACCTACTAGTAAATAGTATATTTGGCTGCAAATTTCTGAGATCTACTTGGAAAAAAAAAGTGTGTGCAGATCTGATAGTGCACATGCGAATGATGGAGGCACTGACCTACAACGATGAAAGAAGCACTACGGTGACTCAGCACAGCCATCCGTTTTGGGAAGCTACCGCTTTTGTTCAACGGAGTGTTGGCTTGAACGCCCGCCCCATTGGAGCCGAAAGCATTTGGTATGTAAGTGTCACGCATTGCGAATGGAACAGCTTACTCAACAGATCCGTCCGAAATTCCATTCGCGCTCTCGGTAATATTTCTGTTCGCATTATTTTAGTCATCATTTTGTCAAGGTCCACTGGGAGATTGGAGTCGATTCACGCTCAATGTCAAATTTACACAACTGATTGAATTAGAACGTATATCGGCGCTGCAGTGTCCGCAGGTGCGTGTTCAAGGAACATGCATAATACAGTAGTGCCAGAATTTCTCCCATATCATAGATTAAGAAGACTGGGGCTCACTGTGCATCATAGAGTCAATGTAGCACGGAACCAGCTTTGGGATGGGCTTCAATCGTTTTGTTTGCGAGTCGTGCCTCACTTGGACAAGATTTTGCTCTTGGAAGAGGAGGCCACCAATCTTTCCCGCGCAACGTAATGCATACAAAGTCGCAACTTTCGACTGACCGTCTGTTTCACTTAAACAGACGGTTCGCAGATGCCGGCAAGCATATTTACAGAATTACTCCCGTAATCCCTCGCTCAATGTTCGCTTGCGCAATTTCACCTAATAAGAGCTGTCAAATAGTGACGTTACAAACCCGTTTCCCTGATCTGCAGCGGGAGGTCGGATACAACAGTCCTGTTAGCGCACATCAAGCGCGTTCAAGCACAACTTCAACTTTTTTAAAATCACCCCGTCCTGCTGGACATGCTTCCGGTGTACGACTCCGAGATGAAAACAATGGCAGACTCAGAAGAGCTCGAACCAAGGCCATGCTCTTGGGCTAGACTTTCTGAGCGAAGGCCTGCCTTCCGCAGGTACCCTGACTCCCAACTTCGGTCCTCAATACTGTTCAACTGACTGCGCTCTAGTTTCTTTTCCGTCAAACATCCGGATCCGCCGCCACCCAAAGCCTCCATCCATGACGCAGTACTTACTCCAGAGGCGTCAGCAGGGTACTTCAGTCAATTGTGGTTCCTGTGGCTCACTCCCCTGCTGTCGCTTGGTTATTGCCGGCCACTTGAAGCATCTGACCTGTACAAACTCCCAGACGAACACTCCGCGACGCGCATCGCAGATGCAATACTCACGTCCTTTCGGCGTCGCCGTCAGGAGGCAGCAGTATACAACGAACGACTCGCAAACGGCCAGGTCGAGCCAGGTGTCAAAGGTCTATGGTGGTCCATTCGTGGTTCACGCGCAGAACGAGAGAAGGCGTGGAAGGAAGGGGACGGAAAGCGCAGAGCCAGTCTTGCCCTTGCCATGAACGACAGTGTGAAATGGCTTTTCTGGTCTGCTGGATTCCTGAAGGTCATCGGCGATACCGCACAAATTATCAGCCCTCTCGTGGTGAAGGTATAGATTTCTCTCCGTGCATACATCGTGTGTTCACCTCTTGGCAGAAAATCATTTCCTTTGCCACAGAGTCATACAGTGCACATATTGCAGGGACGCGTGCGCCTCCGATCAAAACTGGCATCGAACTTTGTCTTTGCCTGCTCATTCTGCAGCTCAGTGCATCCTGGTGTAATCAACACTTCTTCTACCGTAGTATGACCTGCGGGGTTCTCCTCCGCGGTGGTCTCATTACAGCGATCTACTCCCGGGCCCTTTCATTATCCCCTCGTTCCCGCGTGCAGATGACAAACGGCAGACTTGTGAATCACATCTCCACCGACGTATCGCGTATTGACTTTTGTATGGGTTATTTCCATATGTCTTGGACTGCACCCATCCAGCTCTCTATCTGTCTTGTTCTACTCTTCATCAATCTTGGTCCGAGTGCCTTCGCGGGATTCGCACTTCTTGTGCTCGCGATACTTGTAAACACCGTGGTGATGAAGCGTTTCCTTTCTCTCAGGATGAGGAGTATGGTCTGGACCGACAAGCGTTCCAAGTTACTCCAGGAGATATTGAGTGGCATGAGGGTGATCAAGTTTTTCTCATGGGAAGTACCTTTTTTAAAGCGCATCGCCGAATATCGCGAGCTGGAAATGATGTATGTTGTTTTCCATCATTGTTACTCTCGTGGCTCATCCTGTCTTCCAGCTACATACGGACTTTGGCCATTTTCCGGACTGCTTTGAACTCAATTTCGTTTTCCATCCCAACACTAGCCACTGTACTTGTGTTTGTCACCTATACATTAGCCGGTCATTCGCTGGATGCTGCGAATGTTTTCTCCTCTCTCACCTTGTTCCGGCTTATGGGAACGCCTCTTGCGCTCTTTCGTGCGTACCGCCGTCGTTCCCTCAAGTCGAGTCAACTGACGCTTGTACATAGCTCTGTCACTTAGCTCGATTGCAGACGCCGCCACTGCGTGCAAACGTTTGTACGAGATCTTCGATGCCGAAACGACAGACAGAACCCTGGTGATTGATGGGAATTTGGACGTTGCAGTGAGGATAAGTGGCGCCGAATTTACCTGGGACTGTTCTCCGTCAACTGCCAAGGATTCTAGGTCTACGAATAACAAGAAGGGCATGCAAAAGTCCAAATCGACGTGTCCAAATCCGCAACCCACCGATGAGGCCAACATCTTCAAACTGAGGGGTATCAACATGGAGATCCCCCGCGGCAAGCTTGTTGCTGTTGTCGGTGCAGTAGGGGCAGGTAAAACCTCATTGCTGCAAGGTATCATCGGTGAGATGAGACAGGTGGCTGGTACCGTGGAGTTTGGTGGTACGGTGGCTTACTGTGCTCAGACTCCCTGGATCCAGGTGTGGCATTTTTAAGTCGCTCCCGTAGCAGAACAATGATATATTTATTCCAGAATGCTACTATTCGAGAAAACATCTGTTTCGGGCGACCGTTCGAGGAAGTCAGATACTGGAAGGCCGTCCGTGATGCTTGCCTAGAGCCAGACCTACAGATATTGCCAAGCTATGACTTGACTGAGGTTGGAGAGAAAGGTATTTCTCTCTCCGGTGGCCAGAAGCAACGAATCAACATTTGTCGGGCTATATATTGTGACTCGGATATCATGATATTTGATGTTTGTTTTCATTTGTTTCTGATATTGTGATGTTGACAGTTATATGTATTTATTCCTCACTAGGACCCATTTTCTGCGCTCGATGCTCACGTTGGCAAGGCCGTGTTTACTAACGTGTTCAAAAACGGTACACCAGGCAAGACACGGATCCTTGTGACCCATGGATTGCACTTCCTCCCGGAAGTTGACTACATCTACACGCTGGTTGATGGCAAGATTGCTGAACGTGGTACTTACGACTTGTTGATGACTAACAATGATGCGTTTTGCAAGTTCATAGAAGAGTTCGGTTCCCAGGAAGGCAACAGCGAGAATAGCAGAGGAAAGATTGAAACGGATCAAGATACCAAAGAGGAAAAGACTACTGTGAAAGGCAAAGCTATGATGCAAGAAGAAATCCGACAAACAGGTGCAGTTTCCTGGGGAGTGTACCGACAATACTTGTCTGCTGGAAACGGGGTGGTGCTTGTGCCAATCCTATTTCTGACTGCCGCTCTGGCACAAGTCTCGAATGTGATGTTGTCCTATTGGCAAGTGTACTTTACCCTTGTTTTGGCTTGCCACTTGATTTGATCTTATCAGGCTTGTTTATTGGGAAGAACGGAAGTGGGACTATCCGGAAGGCTTCTATGTACGTTACTCACTTCGGCTCCTGCGGGTGTTTTAACTATGGTGTCCAGATGGGAATCTATGCTGCTCTCGGAGTCTCGCAATCAGCAAACAGCTTCTTCATGGGGAGTTGCTTTGCGTTACTGACTTATTATGCTTCGCGAGAGTTGCACGAGGTAGGTTTCTGCAGTACGCAGTTCTTTCACCAGCTGATCCAGACACTCATTTTCAGAGAGCCGTAGCTCGTGTCCTGCACGCTCCCATAAGTTTCTTTGAAACAACGGTGAGTCTCATGTATCACTACTGTCTTCGTATCATCAACCAATCTATTTGTTTCTGATAGCCTCTTGGCCGCATCATGAACCTTTTCGCAAAAGGTATGCTCAGATACTTTATTTTCTCTTTTCCTCAGTAATTCCACAGATATCGACACAATTGACAATGCCATTGGTACTTCTTTGCGTATGCTGAGCATCACAATATGCGATATTATTAGTGCTATCACTCTCATAATCGTCGTCCTGCCTTGGTTTTTATTGGTCGTCCTTTTTCTTTTGATTTGCTACTTCCTTCTTGCGACCTTCTACCGGGAAAGTGCAAGGGAAGCGAAGGTATGATGTGTTTATGTCGGAAATCATAGTTTCATCGATACTAATATGATTGTAGCGGCTCGGTATGCACGGATGTAATTATCGAAATGCTCAGCTGACAACCGATCTAGATGCAATCCTGCGTAGTTCTTTATATGCTCATTTCTCTGAATCACTTTCAGGATTGTCGACGATCGCTGCATATAACGAAATAAAGCGTTTCGAGAAAGAGAACGTCGAACTTGTTGATATCGAGAATCGGTCAGTCATTGACGACTACAGTATTAATCGTTGCTGAGTATAACTGGCTCTTTTAGAGCGTACTGGTTGACGGTTGCAAATCAGGTGGCTAGTTCCTAGTGGCGATTAGGATAGTCTGCTGACTTATTCGGTTAGCGATGGCTCGGCATCCGCTTGGACTTTCTCGGAACCATCCTCACCTTCTCTGTCGCCATCCTAACGGTCGGCGCCCGCTTCAGCATTTCGCCAGGACAGACTGGCGTGGTTCTATCCTATATCCTCACAGTACAACAGGTGAGCGCACTCGGGAATGATAAGACTAGGAAACTGACACCCCACCAAGTCCTTCGGATGGATGATTCGGCAGGTTGCAGACGTGGAGAACAATATGAACTCCGTGGAACGGATCACTCACTATGTCAGTGACGTAGAGCAGGAAGCTCCCCATCAACTCGAGGAGCACGCGGTCTCTCCTTCTTGGCCTATTGAAGGCCGGATTGTGATGAACAACGTATTCATGAAGTATCGACCCGAGTTGCCTCCTGTCCTCAAAGGGTTGAACATGGACATTGCCCCGGGAGAAAAGATTGGCATCGTTGGCAGGTATCGTCGGATCATCTCATCGCTGATTATTTGGTTGATGGGCTCGTAGAACGGGGGCTGGAAAGTCATCAATCACGACGGCGCTGTATCGACTCGTGGAACTTTCATCAGGAAGCATCGAAATCGATGGAGTCGACATCTCCTCGGTGGGCCTCGAGCAACTCCGCAGAGGGCTCGCAATCATTCCACAAGACGCTGTGAGTTTCGCAACTCGAGCTCATGGTCTGAATTGACCAATTTTGTTATAGTTCCTCTGTAAAGTTGCATGAATCTTGATGCATCTCACTCTACTAACGGGGTTCTCAGTCTCGGGCACCCTCAGGTCCAATTTGGACCCTTTCGGCTTGCACGATGATGCTCGCCTTTGGGATGCCCTCAGACGAGCGCATCTTGTGGATGCAAAGCAGCCTCCTTCGTCCGAAGCATCCCCCAATAGCGGACCTGAAGCCGCTAGTAATCACTTCGATCTAGATACTCCGATCGAGGTGGAAGGCAGCAACCTGTCGGTTGGCCAGGCAAGCTTCTACTTGTTTCTTGTTTCTGAATTGCTGTTCATCGCTGTTCAGAGATCTCTGGTGTCACTGGCGCGAGCCCTGGTGCATGAGGCGAAGATCCTCATCCTCGACGAAGCCACGGGTATGATTTCTTGCATTCTCGCATTCTGCGATTACTGATACATGATGCAGCTTCCGTGGATTATGAGACGGATGGTAAGATCCAAGGTACGATTGCGACCGAGTTCAGAGAGCATACCATTCTTTGCATCGCTCGTGAGTTTCACCGGGGCACTTGCGTTGTTTTGGCTGACGATCAGTAGACCGTTTGCGCACGATCATTTCTTATGATCGTATATGTGTTCTTGATGCTGGAACGGTCGCTGTGTGTACCATGCTCTCCTTTACAACTGGCGCATTTGTTAAGGTTAAACGACGATCCAGGAATTCGATACGCCGGTGAACTTATTCAATACCCCAAATGGCATGTTCCGTGGCATGTGCGACAAGTCTTCCATCTCAATAGATGACATCCTTTCTGCATCAAGCGGTCGCGAGCGCGTGTGAAGCATTATGATAGAGGTTCTATAATCACCTTTGATTTCTCTCTTTGCTTCTTCTTTTTCACTGCTTGTCAGACATACATTCGTTTAAATTCCCCTCGACAGTGTTGCAATCCCTCTTTAATCTGTCTTTTTTTCCTACCGTATACGTTCATTCCCTCGTCGCATACACACGTTCATTAACATTCATTCGTTAGTCAGAAACGGACGGATTTTCCGCGTCAAGCTTGTGTGAGTGATCATGATCATCGTTCTACCGAGTCAGGTTGTCAACGTCTCGAGTGTTCGCAAGCAGTCCATAACCAATGTTACAATGAAGAAAGATACAACAGATATACAGCACAGGTATGTACCTTTTGTGATAGGATGGCCGGATGAACGGCCGAGGCCGATCGGGCTCACGTATATGCCCACTTGCCTAGCGTCTCTATCCACTTACTGAGCTCTGCTCTATGTGTGTTCGCAAACGTCGCTGTTAACGTCTCTGGGTCCACGGGAGAGTTTTGGATAGGAGGTGTGGGCAAGTCAGACGCGTTTGCGGGTCGAGAGAGTATCCCAAGTCCTAGTCCCCCGACTTCTGTGAGGTATGTTCTAAACGACTCGGATGTAAAACTTTCGGATTCGAGGGCGGAGACCAGAGAGGCCAGCTTGGACGCCGAAAAATCTGTAGACAGGACGACCATCAGTAGGTGGACAGAGAAACGAGTGCAGCAAGTGCACACCGACCTTCTGGTATAAGTGTCACGGCGCAACCTCCACCACCTGCGCCCGTCAGCTTTGTGGCAAGGTAGTACGGGTCAGCACCGGTAATGCGGCGCACTGCCTCCAAGGATGGATGCGAGACACGGACTTGATCAAGAAGTTTGTGATTTTCGTTGATCAAAGTCTAGAACACGAAATATCAGAGGTAGAGTGGCGAGAGGGAAATGATGACTTACTGCCAAGATCTCCTCACTACCAGATCCTGAGAGCACGCTTGTGGCTTTCTCGACTACCCTCTGGATATCCTCAAAGACCTTTCCCACTCTCTCCGGTTCTTCTGCCTTTTGCTTACCAACGCTGGCCACCAGTTCTCTCGTGTTCCGAGGAACACGAGTGTCAGTGAGTAGGAACCGATGTGAAGTGAACCTGAGCATGGATGGATGAACATCGTGTGTCTCTGTCAACATGCGGCGTACCCTTGTATCGAAACCATTCCCCCTCTCTTGCCCTCGCTTGGAATGGATTTCGTATAGAGTAACCCTCCACCGTACACACCAACGGAATTGTCGACACCGCTAGGGTTTCCGTGTAGAATCTTTTCTGAAAGGAAAGCGTAGGCATTGACAGCATCCGCGAGCGACTTGGGAAGTCTGTCCAGTTCCTCGAATGGAGAACTTGACGCAGGATCGGAAGAAGACGGAGGAGAGATGCGACCGGTAATCAGCATGACTGCCGCCGTGGTGCATACTGAAAACGCTGCAGAAGATCCGAGTCCGGCGCCTACGGGTAAAGTGGCACGAACGGCCAGAGTGAAGGAGGGTCTAGCACGACGAACAGAAAGCGTCAAAACAGGGTCATGAAAGGGGAAGCATCCCACCTAGTAGCGCTCTCATAATCCCGGACAAACACCATGAATAGATACAAGAACGCAAGACAGGCTTGACGTGCGTGGCTTTCTAACGCCTCCGGAAGCGCAGACCTGGAGATTTCCTCGAGAAACTCGAGATCGAGAGGGACGTCGTTCGCTTGAGAGGCAGCTGTGACGCGACGTGAGACAGAGTGGCGGGGAATCGTTGTGCGACCTACCAGGGACGGCATGCCAAGGGAGGTTATCCGTGTCCCACTCGTACCTGAACCCTCCCTCGCTGTCGTCAACATTGATGTCGATGAAATGCACGCCGAGTGTTCGACCGCCAAGCTGCGGCGTCGCAATAGCGAAGCACCGAAGGGACACGGAAGCAGCAAGTGCAGGTACGCCGTGTACGACGGCGTGTTCTCCAAACAAGATCACCTTGCCTGGCGCGGAGACGACCCATTGCTTCTCGTGCGGCTGGAGCTTGAGGTCTTGTGGGATCTGGTTTTCCAATGCCAATTTTGCGACCGCCTCGTTGATGGTCGTGCGCACTCGTTCGACGCCTTGTGGGGTTCGACGTACGGCACCCGCATCTATGAGCGCGCGTTCGAGATCATCGAGGAGGTCGGATGCATCTTCGATGCCGACGCAAAGACGAATGAGGTCTTCCGGGAGGCCACGCGCGGCACGAGTGGCGGCGGGGATGGAAGCATGGCTGGCGAAATCTGTTCAGGTGCTCCGGACAGGGACGGAAGGAAGACATACGACATGGCACAGGGCATGCTGATCAAGGAATTGACGCAACCGAAACTGACGCTGACGGACCACAAACGAGTGCCAGCAACGACGCGTTCGCTGACGTCCTTGTCGCCTGTGGTGAAGCTCAAGACTGCGCCATAACCAATGGAGATGCGCTCGTGGACGTCACGGTTAGGGTGATTTGGAAGGCCAGGATAGAGGGTGGGAAAACCGAGAGAATCAAGGTAGTTGGCGACGAGAGTTGCGGTTTGGGATTGCTGTGTGAGACGGAGCGAGAGCGTTTTTGAGCCGCGAAGAAGAAGAAAACAGTCGAAGGGAGTGAGGGCGTTTCCGGTGGCGTTGATGGTGAAAGCGATTTTCTAAAGCGACGAATGAGAAGGGGAGGGAGGCTGGCGAGGGAAGCTACCTTTGCAATGTCGTCCCTGTTGCAGGTGATAACGCCAGCCATGAGATCGTGGTGACCGGAGAGGTATTTTGTGGCACTGTCGTAAACGATGTCGGCACCGTGCTCGAGGGGGCGTTGCAGTGCGGGACTCATCATGGTGTTATCGACGACGACGACGGCGTCTGGACAGCGTTCCTTTACGTCCTTGGCGATGCTGGCGAGATCGACGATCTTGAGGAGGGGGTTCGTCGGAGACTCGAGGAGAACCATGGCGATGTTGTTCTCGGGAAGGAGGAAGGGGGAGAGGCTGCGGGGGTGCGTGGTGTCGACGTGGTACACGGTGATGCCCTGGTGGGTCTGGAGGTAGGAGAGGAGACGGTTCGTGCCGCCATAGAGATCGTCGCCCGCGATGACGGCGTCTGTGGGCTTGAGGAGACGGAGGATGGTGTCGAGGGCGGCCATTCCCGAGGAGACGGCAAAGGCATGCGCGGCGGAGGAGATCTTTGCGATGTGGTGCTCGAGATGCGTGCGGGTCGGATTTCCGCTGCGAGAGTAGTCGTACTCGCCTGCGACGCCCTTGAACGTCGCGGTCTGGTAGATGGGCACGGACGACGCTCCGTACTGGTCCTTGTGCTCCGGGTTCTCGACGGTCGCACACAGGGTCGAGAAGCGGTAGGCCCTGCGCGGTCTGTAGGGCGAGTCGGGCTCCGGGGTGGGGAGCTCGACGGCGGCGGCGACGTCGAGGGGCATGGGGGACATGGCGACGACGGCGAGGCTCGTTCGACGCTCGCTTCGTTGGATCGCACCATCTGCTCACGTGACAGCGTCATCATGCCGAGAGCGACGACGGCCAGGGACCAGCGTGAGTCGTGCTCGTCGTTGGCGACGCCGGGCTCACTCAGACACAGCGGCCAGGCGCACGAAGCCTGCGTTCACACCGGACGTGGTCGCACGGCGCACAAAGAGACGCCTCGAAGACCTCGAGGTCCGTTCGCGAGTCACCCGCTGCAGACAGACTGACGCCGCCGTCTAGCGCACAAACACCTCGCTGCTCGACGAGCCAGACTCAGACCCGGAGGGGTCTGCGAGCCAAAAGTCCAAGTTTCGCGCAAGACAGACGGTGATCTCAGACAAGCGGGCTAACAGGAAGAAAAAGTCGACGATGAACGTGCGCACGGCGATCCTGTATCGCAAAGGACTCGCCGCGCTCATCGACGAGAGCGTGCGTGCCGTGTCTCTGGGCGTCTGACCTGACACGAAGCTCACACAGGGCGTGGCCTCGCTCCCGCCGACACAGGCGTCGTATCTCACCGCGGGTGCGCCTCCGTCGGGCGTCCCACCGCGGCTGCTGTGTTCGGTGTGTGGGTACAAGGGTGCTTACCGGTGCAAAAAGTGTGGCATGTCCTACTGCGATCTGCGGTGTGGTGGGGTGCACGGGGAGACGCGGTGCGAGCGGCGCGTAGTGTAATTGTCTCACACTCGAGTACTTTCTTGCGACGTCCATCATCCCATCGACATGTGTCCACACAACACCGACGCGATCCCAGCGCACAAGCACGACATGGTCTCCGTAGACACCTCTGCTCAGAACGGCCGTCGCAATGGCACCGACCCCACCAACGGTGTCCATGGCCCCAACGGTCACGGTCATCGCCAGCGGAACCCCTATGCTCCCCGTGCGTCCGATTTCCTGAACAACATCTCCAACTTCAAGATCATCGAGAGCACCCTCAGAGGTCCGTCTTTTTTTTTTTTTCTTTTTTTGCCCAGCTCACATCTCCGACAATCCCGATCGATCCCGTCCCTCAGAGGGCGAACAGTTTGCCAACGCCTTCTTCGATACCAAGACAAAGATCGCCATTGCCAAAGCGCTCGATGCCTTTGGCGTGGAGTACATCGAACTCACCTCCCCCGCCGCCTCCGAGCAGTCCCGCATCGATTGCGAGGCAATCTGCAAGCTTGGCCTCAAGTCCAAGATCCTTACCCACATCCGCTGCCACATGGACGATGCTCGCATCGCCGTCGAGACCGGTTCGTCCTTTGCTCACCACGCCTCCCTCACCCTCTCATCTCCTCAGGCGTCGACGGCGTCGACGTCGTCATCGGCACCTCCTCCTTCCTCCGCGAGTTCTCTCACGGCAAGGACATGACTTACATCACAAAGGCCGCGATCGAGGTCATCACCTACGTCAAATCCAAGGGCATCGAGGTCCGCTTCTCTTCAGAAGACTCTTTCCGCTCGGATCTCGTCGACCTTCTTTCCATATACCAAACCGTCGACAAGATCGGCGTCAACCGCGTCGGCATCGCAGACACTGTCGGCTGTGCTAACCCAAGGCAAGTCTATGAACTCGTCAGAACCCTCAGAGGCGTCGTCGGTTGCGACATTGAAATTCATCTTCACAACGATACCGGAATGGGTTCGCTCTCTTTCCATTCCTGGCCCTCTCTACGCGCTCATGTCGTCTAGCTATTGCCAATGCCTACACTGCCCTCGAAGCAGGAGCCACCCACATCGATACATGTGCGTTCTCTCGCCCCCACCTCCTCGTCTATCTTAATTCTCTCAGCCGTCCTCGGAATCGGCGAGCGTGTCGGCATTACCCCTCTCGGTGGTCTCATCGCTTGTCTCTACGCTGCCAACCCCGACTATGTCAAGTCCAAGTACAACCTTCCCATGCTCCGTGAAATCGAAAACCTTGTTGCCGAGGCTGTAGAAGTCAACGTACCGTTCATGAATCCCATCACGTGCGTACTTTGTTCACCGTTCACTCTCGACCTGCCGCCCACACCTGGCTCAGTGGCTACTGTGCTTTCACGCACAAGGCTGGTATTCACGCCAAGGCGATCCTCAACAACCCTAGCACCTACGAGATTCTGAAGCCTGAAGACTTTGGCCTGACTCGATATGTGTCCATCGGGTGAGCGATCCAAAGCCTACTATCTTACCTTGCCATTGAGGTCTGTCAGTCACCGACTTACCGGTTGGAATGCTGTTAAGAGCCGAGTCGAACAGCTTGGCCTTCAGCTTTCTGACGAAGAGGTACTTCCGATCCCTTTGGCCCCATGCACACGAATAACCGATTTGATCCGCATAGGTCAAGGACGCTACTGCGAAAATCAAGGAACTCGCTGATGTCCGCACACAATCCATGGACGACGTTGACTCGCTCCTTCGCGTCTATCACTCTGGCATTCAGAGTGGAGAACTCGCTGTGGGACAAAAGGAGGCGCTCGATCGTTTACTCAGGAGGCATCGCGAGGGATCCCTGTCAAACCAAATGGCCCCGGATGTTTCCGTAGCCGCATGAAGATCCGTCTCTCGTGCAGCGACACCCTTGTTCTCCCGACAACTCAAAAGCGACGTGATCGCGCCTACGTATTTAGTATCTGTTGCGGATAATGTAAGTTGACTTGTAGATTCGTGCGTAGTAGTCGTGCCATCAGATACAGTTTGTGAATCGGTCGGAATACGTGAGCCAGCCCGTTTCAGGCCGTGCTCGGTGATCCACCTAGTCGCTGATCGCCACCAATGCCGAAGTGCTCAATCGACCAGTCACCCTCAATAACGAGCACCACGGCGAACACATGCACTCAGTATCGAATGGAAACCCCGGTAATCGTGGATCCACTGGGAAGACCTACCACATACTATCATCGAGACTGTTAAATTGAAATAAAGGACTCGACCTGCGACCCTCGACCAACGCACCGACGGTGAAGACCGAGTGGTCGAAACACTCGTTGTTTCTTTGTAACGATACATCTGAGGTAATTTAACTGATGCAACAAGCGAGAACAAGACAGGACGCGTCCTCAGAAACATATACGATAACTTGCGTACCGCCCGCTCGTCTCACTGGGACGTGTAATTTTGACTACTTGGCCGCGTAGAAGGCCATAATACCGTGCGACAGGGTCTGCCAACTGAATTCGAGGAAGTTGCGTTTCCTTCAATCGACTGTGCCACAGTTACTTCAGAGCGTGAATCGCGGATGACGAGTAGACCGTACTATTTTTGGAGTAATTGTTTCTTTTGCTCTGATGTGAGGACTTCATGCCGAGGAACCAGAGTGTGATGGGTGATGTTGACCAGGAGATCAGCTTCAGCAAACTCTTCGAGCCGATACTGCTGAGACATCGCCAAAATGACCTGAACCACGGATAGGTAAAGGACGAACTCGGATGCAGTTCCAAGACTCACTTTTCGAGCCGATGGTGTCATGCTGGCAGGAAAGATGATGATGCCCCTCTGGATCGACTTCTCCTCGAGAATACCCAAAAGTCTTATAGTCGAGTGAGTGCTCGTATGGAATGGCTGGCCATGGCGCGTACTTTCGCATCGTTTTAACACCAACACTCCTTTCGTCAGAAAAGAAGATAAATATCTGGTTGGAAGGGTCGTCTCGCAAGTTGGTAAAAAAGTTGAGTTGATTTCGGCTGTCGTTCTGTCAGTTCCATCGGGCAGAGTCGTAACCGACGTACTCTACGCTTCCGCCGCTGTTCGCGTAGTGGCCTCTGAATGTAGCGAGGTCCATGTTGACTTCTTCGTCAGACACTTGGTATCCCTAACTCATTTCGGTGAGATTCTGGCTCGACGTGGGTTTATGAAGTCGACAGACTCTGTCCTTGACGAGTTCGTGCACCGTCCGGTTGACTTTCCATAGTTTTGCAGTCTCGTCCTCTGCCATGGCGTCAAGTATGAGATTCGACAGTATTCAAACTCAGCCGTCGATGGCACCACCACCAACGACGGTCACGAATGGCGTCAACCCGGCCCCTTCGACGATACCGCTTTCTAATGCGTTGATGGTGCGTCTCGGCCTTCGTCGTAGTACCCAACTTCATGCGGTTTCAGGCCAAGTTCAAGCCTGCCAAGATTTTCAAAGGCGCCGTTGAACCTACGCCGCCTCCAACGCCAGGAAGTAGCTCGAGAGTGAATCCTGGGCCACGACATATTACCGCCATCACCTTCGACGACAGAGGTGATCAAGTCCTTACAGCATCCGAGGACGAGACTTTTCGGTTATACAGCTGTAAGACGGGCAAGCAAGTCATACCCGTGGTCTCTGTCACAGTGCACCGTTGACCAGATTCGCAAACAGACACCTGAAAACACTGTATTCCAAAAAGTATGGGGTCGATCTACCTCGTTTTACCCACAAAAACACGACGGTCGTGCATGCCTCTACCAAGGAAGACGACACCATACGGTATCATTCCCTGCACGACAACAAATACATACAGTACTTCAAGGGACACAAACAGCGTGTGATATCACTGGAAGTATCACCCGTGGACGACGGTTTCTTGTCTGGCTCTGTAGACAAGACTGTCCGTCTCTGGGACCTTCGCGTGCCTACTTGTCGCGGCCTGCTAAACCTCCCTGCCGCGCCGGTCATTGCGTACGACACATCCGGAATCGTCTTTGCAGTTGCAGTCAACCAATATTCGCGAATATTGTTGTATGACCAAGCGAATTACGACAAGGCACCCTTCCTCACCATCACCCTCGAGGACCCGACGTTGACGCTCATCAGTTACCCCCCGCGACCGATCTACATGACATCGCTCGCGTTCTCCTCTAATGGCAAGTATATATTGGTGGGTTGTTCGGGCGACGCCCACTACGTCGTCGATGCGTTCGAGGGGCACCTCCTCGCTAAACTAGAGGGTCGTATCGGCCTCGAACGTCGACGCATGGACGGTCCCCAAAGTATAGACCCTGCCAGAGGCAACAGCGGAGAGGAGGTGTCGTGGACACCCGACAGCAAGTTTGTCATCAGTGGGAGTCTCGATGGGCGAATCGCAGTTTGGGACGTGCAGAACCTACCCGTACGGACTGGCCAAGTCGATCTCAAGGTACCTCCACTGCGCCTTCAGCCTCTGGCAAGCCTGGACGGACATCCAAGTCCTTCCAGATGTGTACGCTTTAATCCGCGATTGGCGATGATGGTATCTGCTGGTGCAGAGTTGGTGCGTGCTTGGTCGTCTCTCAACGTGGACATGGTAATCACGATTATCAGGCGTTTTGGCTACCGGACCAGGCAGCGGACAGTGAAGAGATGGCTAAGGAGCTCTTACGGAAGAAGTAGGTTTCCAAGTCCCTTGAGGCTTATGTGGTGGTTGTCCCGATTGCATAAACATTGTACTGCATGACATTGGTCATTTGTATCCAGAAAAACCACATAACCTAAACAACTTGTAATCGATCCGGCGATGACAAATAGCAAGAACTCGTGAAGGACGAGCATAACCTAAGCCAACTTTGCGAGTGAAATCTGGTTCGTTGCGACATTTGTTGAAAAGTAAGCGTTCTTCAGGAAAACATCGCCGACCTGGGCGCTTTATCAATGACTACGAATCGGGAAGCAAATTCGCAATGTGCTCACCAACCACTCCGTGGCAGCTCCGATCTGTTGAGACTGAATTCCGGCAGTGCAGGAACCAGTGGGATTGTTGAGGTCAACGGGTAGGACTGCCAGATCTCTTGGGTCGATCGGGAACGAGGTGTTCCCAAAGGAAAGCGCGAGACTCGCCTGAGTGGTGCACGGAATCGTGCATTGTTGTTGGTCACACGCCCCGCCGAGGCTCTGCATCACCTTCTGTGCGTCCGCGGGAGGCGCGAGGATGAGTGTGGTGCCAGTGTCGAGGATGGCAGTGCGCCCGGTGAGACCGGTGCTCGTACCATTGATCGTGATGGCATCCATTGCACCTTCCCAAAATCCCTGCGTATTGACATTCGAAAAGGTCACGAGCGTGCTGGCCACAAACTTAGAGGGTTCTAGGCCGCCAAAAGTGATCTCTCCGTCATTGAGCTGATCGGAAAGTCGTGGGATCTTGAAGGAGGTGATCGGCGCTTGAATGAGTTTATTTTGTGCCAACGATTCGACTGGCGTTAAAACTTTCTCTTGGGAGAGCGCCTGCGCAGACGAGATGAGTTGAGGTACCACGAGTACACTGGGATGAACTCGCCGATTGCGCCAGTCCGATGAGGCCATCAAAAGGTGTGGTGCTTGCGGCGAACTGGATGGACTCCGCAGTTGCAACGCCAAAAGTATGATTCGTTAATGCCAAACCTGCAATATTGACGTTATCTTGGCAGAGTAGACCCTCGACTGCCCCCGACCCATAGGTGACCTGGAATTGTTGGTTGCTCTGCACGAACGAGCTGGAGCTTTGCGAACCAAGAGTAGTATGATTACCCTTGAAAGGATGTTACAACTGATCTATCACATATATCAATACTTACGCAACCTCCAAGTTGTGACCGACAGTTCTCGCCGGCGACCCCTGTCAGTAGATATTAGCCGTCGGTCCAAGTGCTGTGTAGACGCCAGTGACTCACAAAAGTCTGCACTACCCGAATCCATGAGCAGCGAGAAGTCTCGTGGAGGTGTCCCGATTTGGATGGTTGCGAGGTATGCAACGTCATCCGCCCTGGTGTGCATGAATGATAATTCAGTACCAACTTTTTTTCAGCTGAGGATCATAAGCTCAACTAACTCAATGTTCAGTCCAAGAGAGTCGTTCGCAGTAGGTGGCTTGGCAAGCGTCACACCACCATTCGCCGCTTGGATGTCGATTGGGGAGACGCCAGAGTTAGTTCCATTACCTGTTGTTCTACCCCCAGGGACAGTTCCGTTGCCAGTTCCCGCGGTACTATTACCTAGCGCAGAGGCGGCTAGTCCCGTACGGTATCTCTTGCTAGAGATGGAACCCCGAACTGCCACAGCTGCTCTGGAATGCAACCGGGACCCACTCCCCAGTAAATAGAGTCTCTTGTCCAATTCAGAACGGAAGACAGAGTCTGATGGTTCCTCGCGCCCTGTCATGCGAGCAAGGCGCTTCGAACCACGATTGATGTACTGCTGCAGGAGCTACCGATCACTGGATGAGACAGGGGCAGGAAAAGAGATAAGGAAGTAAATGAGACTCACGACTTGGGGATGTAGGTCCATACTACGCGGAACATGGATACGCTTGAAAGCCATAGTAACCATCCCGGAATTGTTGTGCTCACGCCGTTGACGGGTTGGAATTGCGTTTCCTGGGGTGAAAGCGAGGAGCGATGCTGCAAGGAGCAAAGCGAACGATAACGGCTTCATTTTTTCTCTGTATGAAAAGGAAAGATAGCGCAAGAGAAGTGCAAGTCGGCCAGCGACGTTAACCTCAGTGAGTTACTTATACAGGGAAGAATTAAAAGTCGACTAGCGGTTGTAAAGCGAGCGTAGCTGTGAAGGGCAATAGTGGCACCTGGCCAAGACGATGCACCCTTGTGCAGGGGAGAAGAGGAGTGGTTGAGAAGCGACAGTTGGTTGCATTGCCTTATATCTGAGAATGACAATCGACCGTAGAACAGTATATGTGATCACGTAAGCCGTAGTAAGATTGTAAACATTGTGGGTTACCTTGTCGACATGATTTAAAAAGAGTGAACAAAGAAGTGTTGACTCCGATAGTCACTTCCCCCTCAGCACCGGCATAGTAACAGATTCGTTGGCATCAAGTCACCCCCTTTCGGCATGAAATTAACAATCCGATCAGTTGTATGGGAGTAAGCCGATCATTGGCAATAGCAATGTCAGCGACCGTGCCAACCCACTAGACAAGACGCACCTAGTTACGGAAGATTAACAAAAATTACAGCTTGGCGGGGACCTTGGGAAGCGGCGGCGTGTGCTCACGCGCATCCAGTCGAACAGCTTCCAGGCAATCCCTATAAAGGAAGCTCTTGACCGTGCCCCACACGCCCTGCCTGGGAAAAACTGAGACCTCTTTTGCAAGTGTTATGGCCTCATTTAACACGATTTCCGTCCCAAGCTCTACGCTCGTTCCACTGCATTTTGCTAAACGGTCGATAAGACCAGCTGCATGCGCTTCACTCGGTGTAAAGCGGTGCCCCTCCAGAGCTATACGTCGCCGAAGAGACGGATCGGATACCTTGACATTGAGGATGGAAGCAAACGAAAGAGGCCAAGGTGCGCCAAAATGAACCTAGGCATATCAAAGACAGGCAGAACGGACCATCAAACCACATCTGATGGAAATGGAAAGATATATTGTACCTCATTCATGCATAGCCATGCCCGTCTCTTGCTTCCATCAGTCATGACACGGTAATCGCAACAGAGGGCGAGCATACAACCGGCCGCAAAGCAATGGCCATTCACGGCTGCGATGGTAGGGACTATAGGCGTATCAGTAACAGTAGCGCGGAGAGGGCATATCGTACACACTGGGAAAGGTCAGGAGACGCGCATAAAGCGGATTTGCAGTATCTGAGAGTTGATAGATTTGTGAAGTCATAATTCAGAGAGGGAGCCTATACAGACGGGTGAAGAATCCAGGGTCGTTCTTGATGCTGTCATACTGGAACCCGTTACTGAAGAATTTGTCCTGATCGCGTTTGCCCACGATGATCAAAGCACCTTTTCCAGCGTCTGATTTTGATGCGGTATTCTGGCCATCTGCAAGAGGTGCAAGCCGGTTATCTGACCAGTGTTTCTCGACGATGTCCAGTGCGGGTTTGAGTGCATCGTCAATAAACTGAGCGGTGAGTCTGGAGTCCTCTCCGTTGTGCAATTCGATTATCCACAGGCCATGCTGAGCTGCTGAGGATGATGACTAGTGCCCGTGGAAAGCGCTGAGTGCTTACGATAAGTGACGGTTAGGAGGGACTGCGACGCGGGGAGGGTGAGAGGATAAGCCATGGTTTGTGACGTAACTAGCAAGCAGCTATGGACGGTACCCGGTCATGTGACTACACACAAACCTGCCCTGAGCCTAATTCTCATAGGGGACGTGGCTTGTTCAGATTCCAGCACAAAATGCGTCTCGTGCTTGCTTTCGTGGCTCTCTTTGCTCTCGCTGTCTCCGCATGTACGTGTCCGTTTGTCTTTCCAATGCTTTCTGACACACTCTCTGGCGCCAGTCGAGTCCACCGAACCCGAAATCGTCATCCAGGCATCGTTTCCGGAGCAAAATCCGTTCGGGCGTACGTGCGATAGACCACTCTTCTTACCCTTACCGACGTGTTCCCGTAGACGTGGTCAACGGCGAACGTAACCAAATTTTCCTTTTGGTCGAAAATAAGAGTGACCAAAATGTGACGCTCGAGTCTGTTGGCGGTTCTTTCCATCATCCCGATAGCGGTGCACTAGTGAAGAATGTCCGTTCGTCTTTCCATCCCCTCTTCAGTGCTGACCGACTGCCATTTTCTTCAGGCTTCTTTACTCAGCTATGGCGTCCAATTACTTGAAAAGACTAAGCTCCAGATTCCTTACACATTCCACTCCGAGTAAGTTCCCTACTCCTCTGTTCCGTGCCTCTTTGAAAAGTGACATGACTTGCGACAGGTTCAAGGTATGCCATGACGATCATTCAATCTCTTCGTTCTTTCTAACATATGATCAGCCAGGAGATCTCCGTCTGAACCTCTGGCTGGAGCATTCTGCAGGTGTAAGATCTACTCTACCTTCGCTACAATTTTCGGTTTGTTTGACTTACTCTTTCGTAGGATGGCAAATTCCGCGTCACTGCATTCGACTCGGTGGTGACTATTGTGGAGCCTGAAGGCTCTTGGTTTGACTTCAAGTTGTCGGTACCTTGTCCTATCGCAATGTTCATTGCTCATCGTTTTTTGCATTCAGGATATCGACGTACTTGATCGTTGCCGCATTCCTCGGCGGTGCCTCCTATTTTCTTTATCTCTCCTATTTCCCTATCGCAAAAACCAAAAAGCCCAAGCGTATTCGTCCCGATGCTAGCGCATCTGCTGCAGTCACGGTCACGGCCAGTGGAGCTAGATACGAGGAAGAGTGGATTCCTGAGCACCATCTCAAGAAACCAAAAGCGAAGAAACCTACTGCTACCAGCAGCGGAGAAGAGCCGAGCGGCGGGGAGACGAGCGGGGTTGAGGGAAAGCGGCGCAAAGGTAGGAGATGAAGACGAGTCGTTCCTGCATCGTTGATTGTCTTTGGATAAGTAAAATAAATATTTGGAATGAACGTTGAACATTCTGCAGTGAGGTATACGACTGCGGGTGAACGTTGAACAATGGTATTGCAGAAATTGTCCTCTCGTTCACTCAAACATCAATCTTCTTGTATCCTTTCACCTACCATCCAGGGTGCCTAGTTAATGACCATAATACATGATTTGGACTGACATACTCTGTTTTCAACCAACATTTGTGCGTATTTTTCCG